>CM074727.1:190742655-190932655 GCA_037306005.1 Rhinophrynus dorsalis | reverse complement strand
TGGTTTTTGTTCAATAAAGTGAGTTATGTTTTGGAGTGAACAAGGAGTCCTGGAGTCTTGTATTGCTTATGGTCTAAAGTGTCCACTCTGATACCCATCTGCGCCAAGTATCCTGAATCGTCTACCGCCTGCTGCCAGTTTCCTGTGACCTAACTTAGTGGACTGTCAGGCGGCGACGTGGACTCTCCCTTGCTTCTTCCAGTTCCAGTAGAACCTTCAATTCAAGCACCGGAGTGCTCGAATGGCTTGGCAACCGCTTTGTGTTCCTGTGACATCTTCCAGTGATCCTTTGACTGGGAATAGAGGTCCCACTACTACTACTGCCCGTGTTTCCCTGCTCCCAGCAATCCTGCGACTGTTTCAGAGACCGTCCATACGTCAACCGGTGCATCTGACGGCGCTTATCTGGCGTTGAGAAGGAGAGACCCGGGAATGACGTTGGAAGGCGACGCGGTCCCTTCTCAGCTTCCGTTACATCCATCATGTGTCTCTCCCCCTTCTCCAGCATGTGTCTCTCTCCCCCCTTCTCCATAATGTCTCTCTCCCCCTTTCTCCATCATGTGTCTCTCCCCCTTCTCCATCATGTGTGTCTCCTCCCTTTCTCCATCATGTGTCTCTCTCTCCTTCTCCATCATGTCTCTGTAATGGATCCCACCCGTTACTAGATGTAACGGATGTTATCCGTTACTTAGGCCTTGTCTGGCCATAAGTTTGTTTAACCAAAAACTGTGGACATTTCTGTCATGCCTAAAACAACCCTTGTCTAGGCATTTGGATTGTCAGCCCAGTGACGCAGGCTATGTAGAGCTTTGGGATATTATATTGGTGGACAGATGTGCCAAAAAGGACTAAAAATCATAGCCTGCTTTCAGGGAACAGGGCCATTAGGGGGTTAATAATTTGAGTTTACCTAATGTTACTTGCAATGTGTATTGTAGGCACTGAGGCTATTGTATTGAGACCCCCTGCTGTGTGATAATTCATTCAAGTCCCTGCAGTCTTTATGTCCATTGTGTGAGTTCAGCAACCCTTTTGTATTTGATATGTAATGAAGTCTGAGTCATTGTATTTGTTAGACCATTGACCTTTTGTCTACTGTGTGATTGAATTATGTTCCTAATGTATTTGCTTGGTCCATTTATTTGAATGTAAGGTTTGACTATAAATATGTGTGGTTTGTTTCAATAAAGAGAGTTCTGTTTTGGAGTGAACAAGGAGTCCTGGAGTCTTGTATTGCTTATGGTCTAAAGTGTCCACTCTGATACCCATCTGCGCCAAGTATCCTGAATCGCCGACCGCCTGCTGCCAGTTTCCTGCGACCTAACTTCGTGGACTGTCAGGCGGCGACGTGGACTCTTCCCTGCTTCCCTGCTTCCAGCGATCCTGCGGCTGTTCCCAGTGACTGTTCATGCTTCAACTGGTGCATCCGACGGCGCTTATCTGCGCCGAGAAGGAGAGACCCAGGAACGACGGCGGAAGGCGACGCGGTCCCTTCCCAGCTTCCGTTACACTAGAGCCTTGTCTGGGCATGGAATTTATTCACCCTTGTACACTCTTGGACACTCCTTTGTGCCCGGGCATACAATCTCTCAAGCCCTTATCCTGGACTAAGAGACTTTGGCTAGCCTTATGTGGATAGGCAGCTGTGCCAGAGGAAAGAGCAATTCAAGGCTTGTGTGCTGCAAACTCTTCTGGCCTGCAAAGGGTTAATTATTTGAGTTTGGGAATATTTACTTTCAATATGTATTGCAGCCCCCCAAGCATTTTGCTTAATTATTCATCCCCTGGCCATTGTTAAGGGAATGTATATTCTAGCCACTCAAGTCATTGTATTGAGAACTGCCCTGAGACCCCCTGCTGTGTGTGTTAATCCATTCACGTCCTTCAAGTCTTTGTTCAATCAAACCCTTTTGTATCTGAAATTAAATCCTGTGTAAGTTATTGTATCTGTTAAGACCATCTGTTGCTGGCCTTTGTCTGATGTATTATGATTGGATCAAGCCCTTTTGTATCTGGTTTCACCCATCAGTTGCAATGTAAAGATTTGTGTATAAATATCTGTGGTTTGTAAATAAATAAAGTGAGTTATGTTTGGAGTGAACAAGGAGTCCTGGAGTCTTGTATTGCTTATGGTCTAAAGTATCCACTCTGATACCCATCTGCGCCAAGTATCCTGAATCGTCGACCGCCTGCTTCCAGCTTCCTGCGACCTAACTTCGTGGACTGTCAGGCGGCGACATGGACTCTGCCTTGCTTCTTCCAGTTCCAGTAGAACCTTCAATTCAAGCACCGGAGTGCTCGAATGGCTTGGCAACCGCTACCCTTTGTTCCTGTGACACTTTCCCTGTTCTTCGTAGCCTGGGAGTAGAGGCTTCATTCTCTACTTCCATGCTTCCCTGCTTCCAGCGATCCTGCGACTGTTTCCAGTGACCGTCCATACTGCAACCGGTGCATCTGACAGCGCCAGTCCGGCGTCGAGAAAGAGAGACCCGGGAACGATGGAGGAAGGCGACGTGGTCCCTTTTCAGCTTCCTTTACACTGGTGGCATAGCAGTGGGATTTCTCCTTCTACATCGGTTGCATCGGAGACGACATGGCAGGCAAACCTGTGCTGGAGGACACTCTGGGATCTTACAACGACCGGTATGACAACATACGAGTCCAATGGAAGAAACAGCTAGGCGATATTGTTGATGAGTTCGACAGGGAGCTGGCCTGGTGTCTCGAGGAAGAGCTCAGAGTACAAGACGAGTACTGGGAGCTGGTCAAGCACATGGAACGAGAGTATGGGCCGGGAATTCTTGTGGACTTTTACCCATACCTCTTGCGGTATGAGATTCAAGGACTTGTGTGGGAGGCCTACCACAAGGATTTCATTTTTGGTTGCCCAGGCTCCAGCCGATACTGGGAGATCCGGGACAAGAGAGAAGCCATGCTTGGGGGGTACATTCCTGAGGATCTCCAGGGAAATTTCAATGTCCTGATTTTATGGGAATGGGACCTGGAGCAAAGATACACTGGCTTTGTGCGAGAAATCAAGGAGTTTCTACGAGAGGAAGAAGAATGGGGGGGCACTCATCTGAGGAGGACCTCAATGATGCTGAGGACTTGGATGGAGCTGGTCCTGTTCACTCCACACTGGTGAGTGGGAATTCGCTCCTCATCAGTGCCCCTGTTGTTGCCCCTGCATCAGGAAGTGGGACAACGGTCCTTCCTGATACCCCTTTGCCCCAAGACTGTATTTTCCCTGAGCTGAGGAGTGGGAATGCGTTCCTCCTCAGTGAAGAAGATGCCTCTGCATCAGGGGATGGGACAGACGTCTCCCCTGATAGGCATGTTGCCCCTTACCCTGCCTTCCCAGCTGCAGTGGATGAGACGCAAGTCCCCACCAGCAGCAATTGTATGCCCCAACTGATGGGTGGGAGAGAGCCCATCAGTCCCCAGGACTCCCCTGCTGTGGTGAGTGTAGAAGGCCTCACCAACAGCCCCAAGATGTTGCCCCCTGGTTTGTTGGAGAATGCCCTGGGAGCGGAGCAGTGTGTGCTCCCCAGGGTCATGGATGATGCCACCTTGAGGGATGGGACTGCGGTCTCCCTCAAGGCAGAAAAAGGGCCTGTGAGTGATGGCCTACAAGAGGAGGACCCCAGCGGGCTGGGAAAGAGCAGTGCTGCTGGACCTCCTGAGGATATGTTATGTGACATGATGGGTGGAGAAGAGTGCCCCATCAGCCCCCCTGTGACCCCTGGCCTGGTGAGTAGGAGCGAGCTCTACAGGGCCTGGGATACCCCTGCTGTGGTGAAGGAGATGCAGGTCCCCACCAGCAGCCCCAGTCCGTCCCCTGTTACTACTGTCCTGGAGAAAGGGAAGAGTGTCTTCTCCAGGAATCTGAATAAGATGGCGAGGAGGATTGAGATTGCCCTCCTCCCCAAGACAAGAGATGGCCCTGATGTGGGGGGCCAGGAAGAAGAAGGGTCCAGCAGGCTGCCACCCTGCAGTGCTGCTGCTGGCCCTGGAAACTCTATGTGCTGCCCCAAGACCCCTATGCTGGAGAGTAGGATAGAGCTTTCCAGTCCCCCTGTACCCCCTGGCTTGGTGCGTGGGAGCGAGCGCACCAGGTCATGTGAAACCCTGGCTGGAGTGAGTGAGACAACAGTCCTCACTTCCAGCCCAACAGTGATTCCCCCTTTTCCGGTGACCCCTGACCTGGTGGGTGGGACCACAGTCCTCACCAGGGATGTTGCTGCTTGTGCCCCTATTACCTGCAAACTGGTGGGTGGGAGTGTGCTCCCCATCAGCCATCTTTTGACCTCTGACCTAGTGAGTGGGACCACAGTCCTTAGGTTCATCATATGAGTTACTTCGGGAGTTTGGCGGATGACCCAGATAGTGATAGGCTATTTATCCCCCTATTAGAATTTTTTTCTTGACAGTCAAGGGAAGTTGATTATCCTTGGGGCTGGGTAGTGATTATTCTCAGCCTGGCATTCTTGCGTATATTTTATATATACTGACTTTAGTCTAGTGTGGTATATGTGTAGGTTTACTTACTGTTATGATATGTTTAAAAATTGATACTATATTACATATGAGATCTCTTTTTAGTACTTTTGGGTTATTTCCTTCCGGATAGTGCATGGTCAATATTTATTGAGGCCCAGGAGTCGCTATTAGGGTCTTTTATATAGATGCTTTTTGACTCCTTTGCGTTCCTGTTACCCAGTTGATCATGTGAGTTGATGAGAGACCTTTTCAATAGAGAGGTATGCGGTGAGAAAATAGGTCTGATTTGAACGGGTTAAGAGTAATTGAATGACTAGCCCGTTTGTATGTGACCTTGTGTAACAGACGCTACTGTTGTCATTAACTCATCTTTATCTGTTTATGACTGTTGGTCTCTCACAGTTTCAATTAGATCACTGTCTGGAGGAGCCCAGTACTTATATTACCCTACGGGGGACGGATCCCATGTTTTATTTGTATCTGATGTATACAGTGTTCCCATATATACCACCTAGATAGGAATAGTTTTTAGTGTGTTTGTAATAAAGGTTTTTTTCTTTTAATGTATTTTCTTTTGTCCATTTTTTTGGAGGTGTCTTTGGGACAGATTGTCTGTCTTAGGTGTAGCTGGGGGATTGGTTAGCTTGTGCCATTTAGGGCAATTAGATTTATAGGGACAGAGTGAGTGCCTTATACATATATTTTTTGTTTGTTTTTTCCTCACCAGGGATGTTGCTGGCCCCCTGAACGCCCTGAGCTCTGCCTGTTGGATGGGAATGTGTCCCCCACCCGGTCCCCTGAAACTTTGGATACCCCTGCCCTGGCCAAACAAGTGCCCAGTGATACTGCCAGTGCTCTGAACGTTGCCCCAGCCCAGGAGAGTGGGAATAACCTCCTCTCCTATCCTTCTGGGGCACTTGCCCAACAAAAAGGGGGAGATGTGCCCCTCTCCCCACACTGTGATCCCCAGGCCTTTGAGAGCCCAAAGACCCTGCTACCCCAAAAGGATCCTCCTTATAGACTGGCTTTGGACCCTGAACCACTGGCCCCAGACCAGGAAAGGTTGACCACCGCTCTACAGGGAGCCTGGCCCAGGAGGGGCCTCCCAATGTGGTGCTAGCCAGGACCAGGAGGCACCAGTTTCCTGGCCCAGAACTAAGGGACCAACCTTTTACTCTTGGCCCAGGCCCAGATGCTTGTTCATTGTTTCCCATGGCCCAGGACCAAGGGCCCCAGCTCTACTCCTGGCCCAGGACAAGGGGCACACCTGCTGTTTCCTGCCTGGACAAGAGACTGACGTTTTCCCCTGGTTCACACAAAGGACCAACTCTTTTCCTGGCCCAGGACAAGGGGCTGATGTTTTTCCTGACCCAGCACAAGAGACTCAAATGGACTCCCAGCTCCAGACAAGGGGCTCAACACAGTGAGGCTCTTCCAGACTCCCAAGCCAGCACTTACTACCGCAACCGCTGGCTTGGTACAAAAAAGGGGGAGAAATGTAACGGATCCTACCCGTTACTTGAGCCCATCTGGCCATAAGTTTGTTTAACCAAAAACTGTGGACATTTTTCCCTGGTTATGCGCTAAAAATACTTTGTGTACGCTGTATGTGAATGAGGACATGGACATTATTATGGCTTGCTTCCAAGGGAATAGGCAGTGAGGGGTTAATTATTTCAATGTGTATTGCAGTCCCTCAAGGCATTGACTATGTGTACTGTAGCAAGACCTCCTGCTGGGTGTTAACTAAGCCATTGTGAACTGCAGTCATACCCCCTGCCATGTGGTAATTAGTCAAGCCCTCAAGTCTTTGTTCAATCAAACCCTTTTGTATCTGAAATGTAATCATGTCTAAGTTATTGTATCTGTTAAGACCATCTGTTGCTGGCCTTTGTCTGATGTATTGTGATTGGATCACACCATATTGTTTCTGGTTTCCCCCATAAGTAAGATTTGTGTATAAATATCTGTGGTCTTTGCCAATAAAGTGAGTTATATTTGGAGTGAACAAGGAGTCCTGGAGTCTTGTATTTTTTATGGTCTAAAGTGTTCACTCTGATACCCATCTGCGCCAAGTATCCTGAATCATCGACCACCTGCTGCCAGTTTCCTGCGACCTAACCTCGTGGACTGTCAGGCGGCAACGTGGACTCTTCCCTGCTTCCAGCGATCCTGCGACTGTTTCCAGTGACCGTCCATACTTCAACTGGTGCATCTGACTGTGCTTATCTGGCGTTGAGAGGGAGAGACCCGGGAACGATGGCGGAAGGCGACGCGGTCCCTTCTTAGCTTCCGTTACACTGGTGGCATAGCGGTGGGATTTCTCCTTCATTCATCAGTTGCATCGAGTGAGATATGGCGGATGCTTTTGGGTCATATGAGGACCGCTTCGAATTAATCCAGTCTCAGTGGAGTTTCTGCCTGGGCGATATCGTAAATGACTTTATTCCAGAACTGGGTGGTTGCATCACAGAGGAGCTACGAATGCAAGATGCCTACTGGATGCTGGTAAATCACATAGAACAAGAGTATGGCCCCGTGCTCCCAGTAACCACCTCCCCGGCCTGCTTGCGATGTAAGATCCAAGGGCTGGTATGGGATGCTTATCTGTGGGATTCAAACTTTGGCAGTCCAGAAAACGACCGCTTCTGGGAGCTTTTGGCTAAATGAGAAGATATGCTAGGGGGGTACATCCCTGTGAGCTTTCAAGAGGACTTGAGCGACACAGTCAGTTGGGAGTGTGATGTGGAATACTTGTATGCCAGATTATTGCAAGAAATCCGGGAGGCCCTAGAGGAAGAAGACGACTGGGGGTGTCACTCATCTGAGGAGGACCTCAAGGAAGCTGAGGACTTGGATGGAGTTTCCCCTGTTCACTCCACACTGGTGAGTGGAAATGCTCTCCTCACCAGTGCCCTTGTTGTTGCCCCTACATTAGGGAGTGGGACAACGGTCCTCCCTGATGCCCCTTTTTCCATGGACTGTGTTTTGCCTGAGGTGAGGAGTGGGAATGCGTTCCTTCTCAGCCAAGAATATGCCCCTACATCAGGGAAGGGGACAACGGTCCTCCCTGATACCCCTTTTCCCTTGGATTATACTTTTCCTGATCTGAGGAGTGGGAATGCGTTCCTCCTCAGCCAAGAAGATGCCTCTGCATCAGAGGATGGGACAAGCGTCTCCCCTGATAGCCAGGCTGCCCCTTCCCCTGCTTTCCCAGCTGCGGTGGATGAGATGCAGGTCCCCACCAGCAGCAGTGTTATGCCCCAACTGATGGGTAGGAGAGAGCCCATCAGCCCCTGTGAACCCCCTGCTGTGGTGAGTGAGGAAGAGCTCACCAGCAGCCCCAAAATGATGCCCCATGTTGGATTGAAAAACGCCCTGGAGAAGGAGCAAGTTGTGCTCTCCAGGGTTACTGATGATGCCGCCTTGAGGGATGGGACTGCGGTCTCCCTCAAGGCAGAGAAGGGCCTTGAAAGTGATGGCCTACAAGAGGAGGTCCCCAGCGGGCTGGAAGAGAGCAGCGCTGCTGGACCTCCTGTGGATTTGTTGTGTGAACTGGAGAGTGGAATGGAGTGCCCCACCAGCCCCCCTGTAACCCCTGGTCTGGTGAGTGGGAGCGAGCTCACCAGGGCCTTGGAACCCCCTGCTGCAGAGGAAGAGATGCAGGTCCCCACCAGCAGCCCCAGTCCGTTCCCTGTTGCTACTGCCCTGGAGAAAGGGAAGAGTGTCTTCTCCGGGTATATGACTAAGATTGCAAGGAGGATTGAGTTTGCCCTCATCCCCAAGACAAGAGATGGCCCTGATGTGGGGGGCCAGGAAGAAGAAGGGTCCAGCAGGCTGCCACCCTGCAGTGCTGCTGCTGGCCCTGGAAACCCTATGTGCTGCCCCAAGACCCCTATGCTGGAGAGTAGGATAGAGCTTTCCAGTCCCCCTGTAACCCCTGGCTTGGTGCGTGGGAGCGAGCACACCAGGTCATGGGAAGCCCTGGCTGGAGTGAGTGGGACAACAGTCCTCACTCCCAGCCCAATGGTTGCTTCCCCTTTTCCCTGTGAACCCCTGGCTGGGGTGAGTGGGACAACAGTCCTCACTTCCAGCCCATCAGTGATTTCCCCTTTTCCGGTGACCCCTCACCTGGTGAGTGGGACCACATCCTCACCAGGGATGTTGTTAGCCCCCCTGGATCCACTGATCCCTGCCTGGTGGGTGGGAATGTGTTCCCCACCAGGTCACCTGAAACTTTGGATACCCCTGCCCTGGCCAAACAAGTGCCCAGTGATACTGCCAGTGCTCTAAACGTTGTCCCAGCCCAGGAGAGTGGGAATAACAGCCTCTCCTATGCTCCTGGGGCACTTGCCCAACAAGAAGGGGGAGATGTGCCCCTCTCCCCACACTGTGACCCCCAGGCCTTTGAGAGCTCAAAGGCCCTGCTTCCACAAAAGGATCCACCTTATAGACTGGCTTTGGACCCTGAGCCACTGGCCCCAGACCCAGGAACATTGGACACCAGCTCTGCATGGAGCATGGCCCAGGAGAGGCCTCCCAAGCTGGTGCTCATCAGGACCAGCAGGCACCAATTTCCCTGGCCTAGGACCAAGGACCAAGATTGTACCCCTGGTCCAGGACAAGGGGTTTGCTCACTATTTCCAGGCCCAGACAAGGGGCTCACATTTTCTCCTGGCCCAGGACAAGGGGCTTGCTTGTTGTTTCCCTGGCCCAGGACAAGGGGCTCCACACTTGTGACTGGCCTAGGACCAAGGCCTCTGGACTAAAGAACTGTCCAGACAAGCGGCTCACAGCAGCAAGGCTCTCCTAGAGTCCCAAGCCAGCATATACTACTGCAACCGCTGGCTTGGTACAAAAAGGGGGAGAAATGTAACGGATCCTACCTGTTACTTGAGCCCCTTGTCTGGACCTCAACTATTTATCCAAAGACTATGGACATTTATTACTGTTTGGACTCTATGCTGTGCCTTGGCGTACAAACTGGCCAGCTATTCCCTAAGAGAAAGACTTATTGTCACGGTTTGTTATGACTCTCAGACACAAAGTTAGGTAAAAACACAACGTTATTGAAAATAATTAAAATGATCCCTTAGGATACCAACACGTACATACAACATTTAATATTTGAAAAGCACAGATTTATAGGTTCTACCGGTCTTGCCAATATACCGGGCAAGACAGCCAGATATTCAATAAGGATAGGCTCTACCGGCCTTGCCAATACCGGGTAAGGCAACCTGCAGATGGAATATGTACCAGGTTCTACCGGCCTTACCAATATACCGGGCAAGGCAGCCCAAAGGAACTTCACGTAGGCTCTACCGGCCTTGCCAATACCGGGTAAGGCAACCTTCTGTCACGGTTTTTTAAGACTCTCAGACCAGTGTGTGAATAAGAACACAATTTTATTAAAAACTAGCAATGTGGGACGGCGTTGCCCGTCATGTCATGACCGTTGGGCGCATGTGTGTGAAATGCAGACACACTGAAAAACACAGACATATGCAACACACAGGCAGACACATACCATACATCCCAAGTGTCCCTCTTTAGGGGCCAAATCCCTCTGTTCCTCTTTCCCACCCTGTTGTCCCTCTTTTTAGGAGGTCAGACTGTGTGCAGGGCCGGCTCCACCTATAGGCGAGGTAGGCGCCGGCCTAGGGCGCACACGTACTGGGGGCGCGGGCATGCAGTGGAGAAGAGCTGCGCCCGCACACACCACGCCGGGAACCACAACACAGTCAGGTCTGTGTTGCTACAGCGCTCCCTCATCTGGTCGGATCTTTAGTAATGCAGAGCGTGCTGGGAGTCATGATCTCCTGCCGCGCTCTGCATTACTGAAGAGAAGACTGCGCTGGAGCTACAGGTATGTGATGGGGGGCAAGTTGGAGCTGAGGGGGCATACTTGAGCTGCTGGGGCCAAGATGGAGCGGATGGGGGGCAAAGTGGAGATGATGGGGGCAAGTTGGAGCTGTTAGGGGAAAGCTGGAGATGAGGGGGCATAGTGGAGCTGCTGGGGGCAAGTTGGAGCTGAGGGGGCATAGTGGAGCTGATAGGGGCAAGTTGGAGCTGAGGGGGCATAGTGGAGCTGCTGGAGCCAAGTTTGAGTGGATGGGGGGCAAAGTGGAGATGATGGGGGCAAGTTGGAGCTGATAGGGGCAAGTTGGAGATGAGGGGGCATAGTGGAGCTGCTGGGGGCAAGTTGGAGCTGATGGGGGGAAGTTGTAGCGGATGGAGGTCAAAGTGGAGCTGATGGGGGCAAGTTGGAGCTGAGGGGGCATAGTGGAGCTGCTGGGGGCAAGTTGGAGCTGATGAGGGTAAGTTGGAGCGAATGGATGTCAAAGTGGAGCTGCTGGGGGCAAGTTGGAGCTGATGAGGGTAAGTTGGAGCGGATGGGGGTCAAAGTGGAGCTGAAGGGGGGTCAAAGTGGAGCTGAAGGGGGGGCAAGTTGGAGCGGATGGGGGCAAAGTGGAGATGTTGGTGGCAAGTTGGAGCGGATGGGGGCATAGTGGAGCTGCTGGGGGGCAAAGTGGAGCCGATGGGGGTAAGTTGGAGCTGATGGGGGTAAGTTGGAGCGGATGGAGGTCAAAGTGTAGCTGATGGGGGCAAGTTGGAGCTGAGGGGGCATAGTGGAGCTGCTGGGGGCAAGTTGGAGCTGATGAGGGTAAGTTGGAGCGAATGGATGTCAAAGTGGAGCTGCTGGGGGCAAGTTGGAGCTGATGAGGGTAAGTTGGAGCGGATGGGGGTCAAAGTGGAGCTGAAGGGGGGTCAAAGTGGAGCTGAAGGGGGGGCAAGTTGGAGCGGATGGGGGCAAAGTGGAGATGTTGGTGGCAAGTTGGAGCGGATGGGGGCATAGTGGAGCTGCTGGGGGGCAAAGTGGAGCCGATGGGGGTAAGTTGGAGCTGATGGGGGTAAGTTGGAGCGGATGGAGGTCAAAGTGTAGCTGATGGGGGGGCAAGTTGGAGCGGATGGGGGTCAAAGTGGAGCTGAAGGGGGGGCAAAGTGGAGCTGGTGGGGGCAAGTTGGAGCGTATGGGGGCAAAGTGGAGCTGATGGAGGCAAGTTGGAGCGGATGGGGGGCAAAGTGGAGCTGTTGGTGGCAAGTTGGAGCTGCTGGGGGCATAGTGGAGCTGCTGGGGGGCAAAGTGGAGCCGATGGGGGTAAGTTGGAGCTGATAGGAGCAAGTTAGAGCTGATAGGGGCATAGTGGAACTGAAGGGGGGGCAAAAGTGGAGCTGGTGGGGGCAAGTTAGAGCGGATGGGGAGCAAAGTGGAGCTGATGGGGGCAAGTTGGAGCGGATGGTGGGCAAAGTGGAGCTGATGGGGGCATAGTGGAGCTGATGGGGGGCATAGTGGAGCGGATGGGGGGTATAGTGGTGCTGGTGGGGAAAAAGTGGAGCTGGTGGGTGGCAAAGTGGAGCTGGTGGGGGTCAAAGTGGAGCTGATGGAGGTAAGTTGAAGGGGGCAAAGTGGAGCTGATGGGGGCAAGTTGGAGTTGATGGGGGCAAAGTGCAGCTGATAGGGCCAAAGTGGAGCTGATAAGGGGCAAGTTGGAGCTGGTGGGGGGCATCTCTTACAGGCATCTCTAGATCAGGGACAGACTGGCCCAGGGGGCAGAGAGAGGACAATCATGAAAAGAGGTTGGGTATAAGTAGGTGGGGTATAAAGGGGTGGGACACAAGGGGCGGAGCGAAATGGGCGGCAAAATTAGGTTTTGCCTAGGGTGGCAAAAATCCTTGCACCAGCCCTGACTGTGTGGTGTGTATTACTTTGCTCTACAGCAATAAAGCAATAAACTTCAGTATATGTGTTTATACATTAGTCTGTGCAAATAAAATACTTTGGTCTTGCACTAAATCATTTATTCAGTTACATAAATAGCCAGTAATAGGTCATGAAATAACCTAAAAATTCTTACTAATGCCCTGCCCACCAGCCACGCCCCTAATAATATCACCTAAAACTACAGTGTCCCTCTTTGGCCATGTGAAATGTTGGGAGGTCTGCACATACACACAGTGAGCGGCAGAAACATGCAAAAGACACGCACACACACAGACACACTGGAGATGGACACACATATGTAACAGAGATGTACACACGCAACATATATAAGCAGAAACACATGCGTGCATGAGTTGTGTACCCCTCTGGCACTCAAATGGTTAAGGTATAGAGAGGCATGTGAGAGTTAAATAGCAGTGGGAAGTGTGTTCATACCTGGGAACACTGACTTGTGGAGTCCCTAGAGGGGACTGATGTGGTGCTGATGTGGAGAGACAAATGGGGCAATCTGGGTTAAAAGTGGGTGGGGCTTAATCATGAGTAGGGGGCGGGGCTTAACATAAATGTGGAAAAGTGTTAGTAATAGGCTGGGGAAGGAGGAGAAGTGGGAGGGAAATGCAAGTTTACAGTGTGAGGGGTTTGAACACACTCCCTGAGGGATAAAACTTGATACACAACCCTGTGGCAGTCAGTGGGTTAAGTGTGTACCTGATGGCTGTCTGTCCTGTGTCTTGTATGGCAAATAATGACAGTGAAGAAATAATTCAGCAGAGGGCCTACCTTAACCCTTTGAGTGCCATTTTGTTCCTCAGTGGCTGTAGTACAGGTCCTGCTGAGGCCACTGGGAGTCAGGGTGAGTGACTGTGTGTCAGCCATATTTCTTTATGGCATTGTGTGTGTTTGGTGCTGTGTGAGTGGGGCATGTGTGTGTAATACATGGGAACTTTTACTTGTGGAGTCCCTCATGTGGTGCTGATGTGGAGAGAGCAATGGGGCAATTTTGGTTTAAAGTGGGCGGGGCTTAATCGCGGGTAGGGGGAGGGGCTTATTATAAATGAGGAAAAGTGTTAGTAATAGGCTGGGGAAGGAGGAGAAGTGGGAGGGAAATGCAAGTTTGCAGTGTGAGGGGTTTGAACACACTCCCTGAGGGGTAAAACTTGATACACAACCCTGTGGCAGTCAGTGTGTTAAGTGTGTACCTGATGGCTGTCTGTCCTGTGTCTTGCATGGCAAATGATGACAGTGAAGAAATAATTCAGCAGAGGGCCTACCTTAACCCTTTGAGTGCCATTTTGTTCCCCTGGTGCTGCACTACAGGTCCTGCTGAGGCCACTGGGAGTCAGGGTGAGGACTGTGTGTGTGTGTGTGTGTGTGTGTGTGTGTGTGTGTGTGTCAGCCATATTTATTTCTGGCTTTGTGTGTGTATGTGGTGTTGTGTGTGTGAGTGGGCCATGTGTGTGTGTGGTGCTCTGTGTGTGTGAGTGGGGCATGTGTGTGTTTGTTTGGTGCTGTGTGAGTGGGGCATGTGTGTTTGTCTGTGGTGTAGGAGCAAGTGGCGGCCATATTGTTTTTTTCTGACTTTGATAGTGGTGGGCGGGCTGCATAGTGGGGGCGGGCCAACTCCCTGCATGACTGAATCACCCAATAGGAATAGTAACTCATGCTTTATGCCACCCCTGGGTGTGTTTTGGCAGGCACAAAGTCTTCTTTTATATATATAGATAAAATAAGGCAATAACACGCCCTCTAGTGGCGGTAGATATACACCATTGGTAATGGGCCAGTCTGTCCCTGATCTAGAGATGCCTGTAAGAGATGCCCCCCACCAGCTCCAACTTGCCCCCATCAGCTCCACTTTGCCCCCTTCAACTTACCCCCATCAGCTCCACTTTGACCCCCACCAGCTCCACTTTGCCACCCACCAGCTCCACTTTTTCCCCACCAGCACCACTATACCCCCCATCCGCTCCACTATGCCCCCCATCAGCTCCACTATGCCCCCATCAGCTCCACTTTGCCCACCATCCGCTCCAACTTGCCCCCATCAGCTCCACTTTGCTCCCCATCCGCTCTAACTTGCCCCCACCAGCTCCACTTTTGCCCCCCCTTCAGTTCCACTATGCCCCTATCAGCTCTAACTTGCTCCTATCAGCTCCAACTTACCCCCATCGGCTCCACTTTGCCCCCCAGCAGCTCCACTATGCCCCCAGCAGCTCCAACTTGCCACCAACAGCTCCACTTTGCCCCCCATCCGCTCCAACTTGCCTCCATCAGCTCCACTTTGCCCCCATACGCTCCAACTTGCCCCCACCAGCTCCACTTTGCCCCCCCCTTCAGCTCCACTTTGACCCCCATCCGCTCCAACTTGCCCCCATCAGCTACACTTTGACCTCCATCCGCTCCAACTTACCCCCATCAGCTCCAACTTACCCCCATCGGCTCCACTTTGCCCCCCAGCAGCTCCACTATGCCCCCATCCGCTCCAACTTGCCACCAACATCTCCACTTTGCCCCCATCCGCTCCAACTTGCCCCCCCTTCAGCTCCACTTTGACCCCCCTTTAGCTCCACTTTGACCCCCATCCGCTCCAACTTGCCCCCATCAGCTCCACTTTGACATCCATCCGCTCCAACTTACCCTCATCAGCTCCACTATGCCCGCTCAGCTCCAACCTGCCCCCATCAGCTCCACTTTGACCTCCATCCGCTCCAACTTCCCCCCATCAGCTCCAACTTGCCCCCAGCAGCTCCACTATGCCCCCTCATCTCCAACTTGCCCCTATCAGCTCCAACTTGCCCCCATCATCTCCACTTTGCCCCCCATCCGCTCAAACTTGGCTCCAGCAGCTCCACTATGCCCCCTCAGCTCCAACTTGCCCCCCATCACATACCTGTAGCTCCCGCGCAGTCTTCTCTTCAGTAATGCAGAGCGCGGCGGGAGATCATGACTCCCAGCGTGCTCTGCATTACTAAAGATCCGACCCAATGAGGGAGCGCTGTAGCAATACAGACCTGACTGTGTTGTGGTTCCCGGCGTGGTGTGTGCGGGCGCAGCTCTTCTCCACTGCATGCCCGCGCCCCCAGTACGTGTGCACCCTAGGCCAGCGCCTACATCGCCTATAGGTGGAGCCGGCCCTGCACACAGTCTGACCTCCTAAAAAGAGGGACAACAGGGTGGGAAAGAGGAACAGAGGGACTTGGCCCCTAAAGAGGGACACTTGGGATGTATGGTATGTGTCTGCCTGTGTGTTGCATATGTCTGTGTTTATCAGTGTGTCTGCATTTCACACACATGCGCCCAACGGTCATGACATGACGGGCAACGCCGTCCCAAATTGCTAGTTATATATATATAGATACAATGGTAAATGCATGAATGACTTAGAAGTACAATTACACAGCAGTAGAATAGCATATACCCCCAAGGGGTTAAGTCCTTGATAACAGTCAGTCTCAGATGTGGATGTTTGGAACGCCCAGGGTGTTATAAGGCTGTGCTGGAGACCAAGACTATCACTGGCTGGATACTGGACTGCCCCGCCACGGTGTTCAGTAAGAAGAAGCACAAGAGTCCACGTAGCCCCCTCGGGCGTACCTACTGGAGCTGCTTCAACTAGTGCAAGTGCAAATAGCCCCCCGGGCGTGATTGGAACCGGCCTTCAATGCGAGAGTCGCCAAGCCTCCTCAGACTTAACCGTACAACGGGATAACATACGCTAGAGCCGTCGGCAGCCCCCACGGGCGTAATTACCGGAATACGAATGCTGATGCCTGTGCCTGCCACCACTCCGTAAAGCGGAATCGCTCAATGAACAAGAGAGAGAGTCTTAGGCGCCCAACCGGCCAAACGGATGTGAATACTCTGCAAGGATGTACGGAGCTGCCGACGGAGAGCGGCCAACTCAGCAGTAGTATCACCGAGAAAGAGACTCTTACAGGAGTAGCGAGAGAGTGGAACCCAGGCGGCACTGCTAGGGTTAATTAGCACTTTTACTCGAGGCTTTTCAGCGGTATAGCAAGGCTCTGCGGTCTGAAGGAGGCGCGTATACGCACAACTCTGCAAGGAAAGTACACTGCACAGATCGGAGTACACCAGGCAAGGCAGTCACACCAAAAGCTGGTACAGCAGATAGAAATGTCGCTGCGGCGACAACTGGAACACAGGTCACTGTGAAAAGCAGGAGTCGGTCCACGGAGCGGGAAGTCAGCCAGGCCGGGTCGGAGCACGTAGAAGGCAGTCATACAAGCCGGGTCATACACAAGCAGGAACGTCAGCCAAACCGGGTCAGGATCCAAGGGTGGTAGTCAGACGGGCCGGGTCATACACGATCGGGAACACAGGAGAATAGTCAAGACAAGCCGAGTCGGTACACAGGAATCCGGAACACAGGAACACAGCAACAGTATAACTGGCACAGAAACACCACGAAAGGGCGACTGACAGCTGAGCTAGCCAGGTATAAAAAGGTCACCAGGGGGCGGGCCAAACCAACACAGCAAATCAGTATCTGCCATAGATGAGACTGACAGGAATCACAGGCACTGTGATACCTTCAGATGGAATAATATGCCAGGTTCTACCGGCCTTACCAATACCGGGCAAGGCAGCCCAAAGGAACTACATAAGCTCTACCGGCCTTGCCAATACCGGGTAAGGCAACCTTCAGATGGAATAAGGTACCAGGTTTTACCGGCCTTACCAATACCGGGCAAGGCAGCCCAACAGAACTTCGCTGTAGGAACGCCCGACAGAGAGTACGTCTTTAAGACTCTTGGAGCAAACCAGTGTCCACACGCTGGGACCAACAAGTAATTTGTATAGCCAGAAGGCTTGGAACAAACCAGCATCTGCACGCTGGGACTACAAATGGATAGTATAGCCGCTAGGCTTAAGGAGCAAACCAGCGTCCGCACGCTGGAACCGACAAGTAATGTGTATAGCCGCAAGACTTAAGGAGCAAACCAGCGTCCGCACGCTGGGACCAACAAGTAGTTTGTATAGCCACAAGACTTAAGGAGCAAACCAGCGTCCGCACGCAGGGACCAACAAGTAATGTGTATAGCCGCAAGACTTAAGGAGCGAACCAGCGTCCGCACGCAGGGACCAACAAGTAATGTGTATAGCCGTAAGGCTTGGAGCAAACCAGCGTCCGCACGCAGGGACCAACAAGTAATGTGTATAGCCGCAAGACTTAAGGAGCGAACCAGCGTCCGCACGCTGGGACCAACAAGTAATTGGTATAGCCGCAAGGCTAGGAGAATAACCCAGCGTCCGCACGCTGGAACCAACAAGTAATTTGTATAGCCGCAAGGCTTGGAGCAAACCAGCGTCCGCACACTGGGACCAACAAGTAATTTGTATAGCCGCAAGGCTTGGAGCAAACCAGCGTCCGCACGCTGGAACCAACAAGTAATTTGTATAGCCGCAAGGCTTGGAGCAAACCAGCGTCCGCACGCTGGGACCAACAAGTAATGTGTATAGCCGCAAGACTTAAGGAGCGAACCAGCGTCCGCACGCTGGGACCAACAAGTAATGTGTATAGCCGTAAGGCTTGGAGCAAACCAGCGTCCGCACGCTGGGACCAACAAGTAATTTGTATAGCCGCAAGGCTTGGAGCAAACCAGCGTCCGCACGCTGGAACCAACAAGTAATTTGTATAGCCATAAGGCTTGGAGCAAACCAGCGTCCGCACGCTGGGACCAACAAGTAATTTGTATAGCCGCAAGGCTTGGAGCAAACCAGCGTCCGCACGCTGGGACCAACAAGTAATTTGTATAGCCATAAGGCTTGGAGCAAACCAGCGTCCGCACGCTGGGACCAACAGTAATTCATATAGCCGCAAGGCTTGGAGCAAACCAGCGTCCGCACGCTGGAACCAACAAGTAATTTGTATAGCCATAAGGCTTGGAGCAAACCAGCGTCCGCACGCTGGGACCAACAAGTAATTTGTATAGCCGCAAGGCTAGGAGAATAACCCAACGTCCGCACGCTGGGACCAACAAGTGATTTGTATAGCCGCAAGACTAGGAGAATAACCCAACGTCCGCACGCTGGAACCAACAAGTAATTTGTATAGCCGCAAGGCTTGGAGCAAACCAGCGTCCGCACGCTGGGACCAACAAGTGATTTGTATAGCCGCAAGGCTAGGAGAATAACCCAACGTCCGCATGCTGGGACTACAATAATGTTGCCAAAGCGACCGGGCAGCAGAACATCAGGAACACAGCAGGCGGGACGGGAGAAGGCAGGAACCAGTAGGACGATCAATCAGTCAGAAAGTCTCAGCAAAGACGATCAGCAGGAAACAGCAACCTCAAAGGAGTAGGGCAGAACCACACTGGAACAGCTCTGCAGACAGAAGACTCAGGAACAAGATGCAATCTGGAACTCAGGAACACAGCAACAGGCCCAAACGAATACTGGAACATGGTCAAGGCAAATGTGGTCAGAGACATCACGAAAGGGCAACCATAGGGTGCCCAAACCAGGTTTAAATAGACAGTATCAGGCGGGTTAAAGGCAGACAACCAATAGGAGCCCCCTAATGGTGACTGACAAGGAAGTGCAACAATCACGGGCACCGTGATACTTATATTCATAGACTTTGGATCACATACTATGTTTAATGTATGGCGAAGTTTTAGTTATTGTATGTAGTATGTTTGAGGGTTTACACACTCGCCGATTACCAGTTGGCGGGGACCGGCGCGGTGTGCGATCAGCACCACCGGATCGAACGTTCAGCGGCGGGGGCAAGATGTCAAAGCTGGGTCACTCAAAACCCTGCAGTAGGCATGCAAATATCTTACATAGCCTAAAATGTGTATTGCAGCCACTCCAGCCATTTGACTAGGTGTACTGTAGCTAGACCCCCTGCTGTGTGTTAATTAAGCCATTGTGAACTGCAGTCAGACCCCCTGCTGT
Source organism: Rhinophrynus dorsalis (assembly GCA_037306005.1). Lineage (NCBI taxonomy): Eukaryota > Metazoa > Chordata > Amphibia > Anura > Rhinophrynidae > Rhinophrynus > Rhinophrynus dorsalis. Next base: position 190,913,445 of record CM074727.1, on the reverse strand, counting down.
GTGGTAATTAGTACAAGCCCTCAAGTCTTTGTTCAATCAAACCCTTTTGTATCTGAAATATAATCATGTCTGAGTCATTGTATCTGTTAAGACCATCTGTTGTTGGCCTTTGTCTGATGTATTATGATTGGATCACGCCCTTTTGTATCTGGTTTCACCCATCAGTGTATAAATATCTGTGGTTTGTGTTAATAAAAGTGAGTTATGTTTGGAGTGAACAAGGAGTCCTGGAGTCTTGTATTGCTTATGGTCTAAAGTGTCCACTCTGATACCCATCTGTGCCAAGTATCCTGAATCGTTGACCGCCTGCTGCCAGCTTCCTGCGACCCAACTTCATGGACTGTCAGGCGGCGACGTGGACTCTTCCCTGCTTCCAGAGATCCTGTGGCTGTTTCCAGTGACTGTCCATACTTCAACTGGTGCATCCGACAGCACTTTTCTGGCGTCTAGAAGGAGAGACCCGGAAACGACAGCGGAAGGCGACGTGTTCCCTTCCCAGTTTCCGTTACAATATCACCCAGCCACTCGTAATACCAGACTAGACAATATAATGCCCACAGGCGTAGAGCGTATACCTAGGCCGGAAGCACAGGTAGCATCAGTGGGAATGGTAGACAAGCCTGGGGTCAAGCACAGTAGTCAGCCAGAGCCACAGGTCTGCACCGGATTGAATAGTCAATCTAAGCCTGGGGTCATACATGGAGCAGATAGTCTGACAGAGCCACAGTTCAGCACCAGAATGGATGGGCAGACAAGTCAGGGGTCATGCATGGAGGGGGTAGTCAGCCAGAGCCACAGGTCTGCACCAGACTGGATAGTCAGACTAAGCCAGGGGTCATACACGGAGCAGATAATCAGAAAGCTACAGGTTAGCACCAGAATGGATGGTCAGACAAGCCAGGGGTCGATTACGGAGCGGGTAGTCAGCCAGAGCCATAGGTCTGCACCAGACTGGATAGTCAGAATGAGCCAGGGGTCATACACGGAGCAGATAGCCAGACAGAGCCACAGGTTAGCACCAGCATGGAAGGTCAGGCAAGCCAGGGACTAAGCACGGATAAACACAGGAGCTCAGGAACTACTGCACTGGACACCAACACAAGGGCAATTGAGCTGGGTGTCCAGGCAGTTGAAATACAGAGCAGGAGAGAAAGAGGAGGAGCACACAATAGGGACAAGGTTTCTTTAAGGATCGATGCGAGCGACACGAGAGGATTCCCCTGATGACTCATGCCTGCCTGAATAGACAGGAAGAGGACCAGAGAGGCATGGAACGCCGAGAGAGGAGGCATCGATGCAGCTGGCTCCAACAGCCGGCCGCAAGGTATGACAGGGATCAGCTGTTCCAGACCTGCGACCCACCCTAACATAAACACAGAGCCCTATGTCACCAGCCTCCACTCCTCCTAAAGGACTTTATATATAAAGGGATCTGCTGTTCCAGTCCTGCGATCCACACTAACATAAACACAGAGCCCTATGTCACCAGCCTCCACTCCTCCTAAAGGACTTCATATATAAAGGGATCAGCTGTTCCAGGCCTGCGACCCATCCTAACATAAACACAGAGCCCTATGTCACCAGCCTCCACTCCTCCTAAAGGACTTTATATATAAAGGGATCAGCTGTTCCAGACCTGCGACCCATCATTAACATAAACACAGAGCCCTATGTCACCAACCCTCCACTCCTCCCAAAGGACTTTATATATAAAGGGATCAGCTGTTCCAGACCTGCGACCCACCCTAACATAAACACAGAGCCCTATGTCACCAGCCTCCACTCCTCCTAAAGGACTTTATATATAAAGGGATCAGCTGTTCCAGTCCTGCGACCCATCATTAACATAAACACAGAGCCCTATGCCACCAGCCTCCACTCCTCCTAAAGGACTTTATATATAAAGGGATCAGCTGTTCCAGACCTGCGACCCGTCCTAACATAAACACAGAGCCCTATGTCACCAGCCTCCACTCCTCCTAAAGGACTTTATATATAAAGGGATCAGCTGTTCCAGACCTGCGACCCACCGTAACATAAACACAGAGCCCTATGTCACCAGCCTCCACTCCTCCTAAAGGACTTTATACATAAAGGGATCAGCTGTTCCAGGCCTGCGACCCGGCATTAACATAAACACAGAGCCCTATGCCACCAATCACCACTCCTTCCAAAAGACTTTATACATAAAGGGATTGTTATGGAGTAAGAGACGAGGCAAGAGACAAGTACTGTATATAACTCCACCTATACTGAAATATGCAACGTAATGTGAAGACCACAGAATACAATGATGAGTGAGAGAAAAGCCCTAGCCTGGAGCAAGAGGTTCCTACCATAAATAGGAGACTGCTATCAGTGGGTCTCTCAACAGGGTCTGGAGCCAGGGAAATGACCCAGCCACTCTCAATTCTAGCAATAATGCCCACAGGCGTAGAGCGAATACCTAGGAATAAGCCACAGGTAGCACCAGAGGGGATGGTAGACAAGCCTGGGGTCAAGCACAGAGCGTGTTGTTAGCCAGAGCCACAGGTCTGCACCAGATTGGATAGTCAGACTAAGCCAGGGGTCATACATGGAGCAGATAGTCAGACAGATCCATAGATCAGCAACAGAATGTATGGTCAGACAAGCCAGTGGTCAATCTCGGAGTGGGTAGTCAGCCAGAGCCACAGGTCTGCACCAGATTGGATAGTCAGGCTAAGCCAGGGGTCATACACAGAGCGGATAGCCAGATAGAGCCACAGGTCAGCATCAGCATGGGTGGTCAGGCAAGCCAGGGGCTAAGCACGCATAAACACAGGAGCTCAGGAACTACTGCACGGACACCAACACAAGGGCAACTGAGCTGAGTGTCCAGGCAGTTGAAATACTGAGCAGGAGAGGAAGAGGAGGAGCACAAAAAAGGCAACCAGGTCCCTTTATGGATCGATGCGTGTGACACAGAGGATTCCCCTGATGACGCGTGCCTGCCCAAACAGACATGAAGAGGACCAGAGAGGCATAGAATGCTGAGAGACGAGGGTTCAGTTGTTCCAGTCCTGCGACCCACACTAATATAAACACAGAGCCCTATGTCACCAGCCTCCACTCCTCCTAAAGGACTTCATTTATAAAGGGATCTGCTGTTCTAGGCATGCAACCCATCCTAACATAAACACAGAGCCCTATGTCACCAGCCTCCACTCCTCCCAAAGGACTTTATATTTAAAGCTGTTGCACACCTGCAACCCACCCTAAAATAAACAAAGAGCCTTATGCCACCAGCCTCCACTCCTCCCTAAGTACTTTATATATAAAGGAATGTGCTGTTCCAGGCCTGCGACCCACCATTAACATAAACACAGAGCCCTATGCCGCCAGCCTCCACTCCTCCCAAAGGACTTCATACATAAAGGGATCTGCTGTTCTTGGCCAGCGACCCGCTCTAACATAAACAAGGTATGACAATGATCAGCTGTTCCAGGCCTGCAACCCACCCTAACGAAAACACAGAGCCCTATGTCACCAGCCTCCACTCCTCCCAAAGGACTTTATATATAAAAGGATCAGCTGTTCCAGTCCTGCGATCCACACTAACATAAACACAGAGCCCTATGTCACCAGCCTCCACTCCTCCCAAAGGACTTTATATATAAAAGGATCAGCTGTTCCAGTCCTGCGATCCACACTAACATAAACACAGAGCCCTATGTCACCAGCCTCCACTCCTCCCAAAGGACTTTATATATTGTATTGTATTGTATATTTTTAATAGTGCCAACCAGTGTGCTTGGCACTTTACAGTTTACATTTGATATAGAAGGAATACAATAAGTGCAGTGATTAAGTGCATATAAAGACAATCATAAGGGAACAACAGGTGAGTATACATGAGGATAAAAGGTCTCTGCCCCGTAGAGCTTACAATCTAAGTATAGGATGGGTGACATACAGATACGATCTGGTAGAGGAGGAAGTGCAGTTTTTGACATATGATATAATGTTTTCATATTACGCTGTTGCTAGAGATAAAAGGTGTTCTTTTAGTTTAGATTTGAAGTTGTAGAGGGTTGATGCTTGGCGAATACTGGCTGATAGGGAGTTCCAGAGGTAGGGGGCAGCAAGGGAGAAAGCCTTCAGTCATGAGACAGCGATAGTGGATAAAGGGGAAGACAGTCGTCCACCATGAGTGGTGCGTAGTGGACGTGCAGGAATATGGAGGGATATCAATGATGAAATATAAGGCGGGGACAAGTTATGGAGAGCCTTGAAGGTAATTAGGAGGATTTTGAATGTGATACGCTGCTTTATGGGAAGCCGTGACAATAATTTTAATAGTGGTGGGGTGAGTACTGTTCTGGAGGAGAGGAAGAGTATTCTAGTGGTTGAATTAAGAATTGATTGAAGAGGAGCGATATGGTTAGTAGGAAGACCAATAAGTAAAGAGTTGCAGTAGTCCAGGCGAGAAAGGATAAGAGCATGCATGAGGTTTCTGCTGTATAGTGAGAGAGGAATGGCCGGATTTTTGCTATATTCCGAAGAGAGAAGACACAGGTTTTGGTTACATCATTAATGTGGGTGGAGAAGGAAAGAGAAGAGTCCAAAGTTACCCCGAGGCAGCGGGCCTTGTCTACAGGGTAAATTGTGGAGTCTTCAACAGTTAGAGAAAATTGAGCTGTTGTGCAGGATTTAGGAGGGAAGATAAGGAGCTCAGTCTTGGATATGTTAAGTTTTATCTTCTGTCCCAGTATCACGGTCCCCGTGATTCCCTGTCAATCTCGGTACATATACATTTGCATTGGAGGAGTCTGATTGGCCCGCCCAGGATGTGCCTTTATATGCTGAGGCTTGGGCACTTGTCAATTGCCCTTTCGTGGTGTTGTGTTGCTGCGCCTAGTTACTGATCATCAGTGTCTCCTGTGTACCGACCCGGCTAGTCTGACTCTCCTTCTGTTTCTGCTTCGTGATCTGACCCGGCTCTGGCTGACGACCCTGCACCGTGATCTGACCCGGCTCTGGCGGACGACCCTGCACCGTGATCTGACCCGGCTCTGGCTGACGACCCTGCACCGTGATCTGACCCGGCTCTGGCTGACGACCCTGCACCGTGATTTGACCCGGCCCTGGCTGACGACCCTGCACCGTGATCTGACCCGGCTCTGGCTGACGACCCTGCACCGTGATCTAACCCGGCTCTGGCTGACGACCCTGCATCGTGATCCGACCCGGCATTGGCTGACGACTCTGCTCCGTGATCCGACCCAGTTCTGGCTCCTGATCCTGCTCCATGATTGTTCCACTCTCCGGTGGTGTTCCTGCGACTCAGTCATCCGGTTCCGGCTACTGTTCCTGTCCGGTTACTGCTCCTGTCCGGTTGCTGCTCCTGTGTACTCCGGTCGCGCTGGCGACATTCTGACTGTTCTCAGTTTCCTCACTCATTTCGCTGTAGCCGAGGTTGCCTGCCTTGTTCTCGTTGAGCATTGCTCTTTTCAAATGTACCAGATTAACCCTTGCACTGCCGGTAGCCTCCGATTACGTGCCATTTTGATACATTGCCAAGCTCCAGTGATTCTCTGAGCCTTTACACTTTTAAGCCTCCGCTTTACGCTATACCAGTCCTTGCAGAGCTCCGCTTGTTCGATGCCCGGTGAGCATCGTGATCACGTTGGTTGACGCTGGTACTCCATTCGCTCTTGCAACAAGGATTCTGGGTGACACCTTGTGGGTGTCTGGGCAGTACCTCATTCGCTCAAAGTGCTTTATCCCAACTGCACTACTCTGTGCATCGGCTCTTCATAGCTTGGGCAGTTCCGTTCTACTGTGGCCTCCCAAGGGCTGGCATATTCCCGTGGCAGATGCAGGGTTACTCGATACTCCTCCAGGGCGATTTCTATTCTGGTTACATCAAATTGGCAGTGCAATCCTCATAAGCCCACTGTGGTGGTACGGGCTCAGCTTAGAGCAATAGGGGCTCATCCTGTTTATGCTTCAAGAGTGTTACAGCGCTTTTCCTGAGCTCCTGATCTACATTTAAAGACTGTTACCATAGACTGCTATATCCCTCCTGGGCGTTGGCCAATCTAGCCTGAGCCTTACCAGTTGCTCCACTTAACCCTCTATGCACTACTGTTTGTAGTTTACTCCATCCTCTGTTCATATTGCCTGTTATGTTGTTCATTTTTTATTTCAATAAACTGTGTTTTACGTTACATCCTGGTCTGAGTGTCAGAAAACCGTAACACCCAGGCCTGTGACCCACCTCCATTCCTCTCAAAGGACTTTTATAATTTCTAGGCCTGCTCCAAAGGAGCTGCACGCTACCAACAACCAAATCCTGTACCAGGACTCGGGTGGGAGAACCACCCCAATATCCTCATCCCAGTCCAGCATGTGTTTAGTTTTAGAGCCTGGGTACAGAGCCGTCAGTCCTAGATATATGCGAGAGCGGAACCCAGGAGTGGACAAAAAACCATCACACAGTCTTTCAAACTACGACAGGGCTGGGAGGGCACTGCTTCGTAGGTAGGATTGCCACCCAGCTGGTATTTCACTGACAGGCCAGTAAAAAATTGGCTTCTGTCCAATGTTAAGTCTATGGAGGGATTGTCACGGCCGGTATTTTTTTGAAGAAAAGGTGGCAACCCTAGCAGGTTAGAGCGAAGGAAGTGAGCCACCTGACAGTATTTGAAAAATTCAGTTTGGGGAAGTGAAGATTTATCAGCAAGAGGAAAAAAAAGGCAACATCCTCCCCCTCAAGAAAGGCAACCATCCCGAGGGGATAAAGAAGTGTCCAGTGTCTGAAATCCTGGTCGCGTATCTTGGAAGGAAGGCCGGATTGTCAAGAATAATGGGGAACCTGGAAATTGGGTATGTCAGAGATTTGGTGATAGCCACTGAATCTCACAACCTCAGGGAGTGGGTAAGACTAGGAAGCTGGAGGATAGTAGGGGGCCTGGCTTTAGGAACCCATAAGAGGTGATTAATCAGAAGAGGATGTCTTACATGTTGTTCTATGGACACCCAGGGGAGAGCTTGTTCCACCACATGCCACTGTATAATCAGAGTGAATTGTGCTGCTAAGTAGTAAGAGTGGAGATGGTAGGCCGAAATCCCCCAGGTTACTAGGCCAGGAAAGAATCACTGCAACCACTCTTGACTAAATGAAGCAAATAATGTGTCATTTAAAGGGATGGTAATACTTCGTTTTAACTTTATTTTATTTTGTAGGCATTAAAAAAACATGAAGAATGATATAAGTCTTATCTCTCAAACCTTTATGGTTTAAGAGATATTCACAAGCAAAGTTTCCCCTCCCGCCCCTTTTACCTAGTGTAAGCCATCTCTTCTCAGATGTGGAATGCAGTCCATAGACCAGACAGATAACAGAAGGGGAATCTTCTTCCTATGAGAACAATGAAATCCCTGTCCCCCTTTTACCTAGTGTAAGCCATCTCTTCTAAGATGTAGAATGCAGTACATAGACCAGACAGATAACAGCAGGGGACAATCTTCTTCCTATGAGAACAATGAAATCCCTGCCCCTTGACAAGCTTTTCAGGTTTTTCCCTTATCTTAATTGAAGATTGTCCCTCTCTGCAATCTACCTGGGCACCTCCCTTCTGCTCTGGCTGAACAGTGTTACATCAGTAAAAGGGGCAGGAGGGGGATACTTTGTCATTGAATTACTCTTGAACTACAACTCTGACAGAATTGAAATAACACTTTCCAAAGTCCAAATACTATGATGGTTAATTAAAGCTGCTTTTATTATGAAACATTACTATCCCTTTAAGGGTGCAAAGCCAGTGCAATGGAACAGGGATGGGAAGGATCTGAAAAAGGTAGAAGGTCCTGGGAAGGTGCTTCATCTTTACAGCAGTATTGCGAACTAGCCAACATATGGTGTAAGACCGCCATCTCTCCAGAAGAGAACTCAGGAGGAGGAAGTAATTCGATTAGAAAAGAGAGTGGAAAGACGTGGTGAGCTGGATGCTGAGATAAGTGAAGTGGTGAGGAGGCCATTTGAATCCAAAGTTTAGAACAAGGAGTTTCTTGGTGTGGTTAGGGATATCAACAGCCAGTGCCTGGGATTTGTCAGAGTTCATTTTAAAGCCCGAGATGTTTTGGTAAAAAGAAAGCTTGGCTAGCAGATTGGGCAAGATCGTCAGAGGTTTAGCGAGAGTCATGAGAATGTCATTGGCAAACAGCGAGAGCTTGTATTCTGTTGTTCCCACCGGGATCCCCACTATAGCAGGGTTCACTCGAATATGTGCTGCCAAGTGTTCCAGGCTGAGAATAAACAGCAGAGGAGAAAGTGGACATCCCTGACATGTGCCCCCTTTGATAGGAAAGGGTGGGGAGAGAAACCCCAAGATAGAAATTTGAGCTGATGGGGCCGAATACAGGGCCGAATGGAAAGAAGAAAATGTTGTGGGAAATTATACTCTTGCAGCGTTGCAATCATGAACTCCCAATTTAGGAGGTCAAAGGCCTTCTGAGCATCTAAAGATAGAAGCATCAATGGGACCCGCCGGGACCTGGCATAATGGACCAGGTTAACTGTGCAACTTGATGTTGTCAGGAGCTTGACGGCCATAGACAAAACCCACTTGGTCAGGGTGGACAATTGCAGGCACAATAGGGGAAAGTCTGTTCGCCAGGATCTTCACAGTTTCATATCAGTGTTGATGAGAGAAATAGGATGATAGGAATCCCAATTGGAGGGGGTCTTTCCCTTTTTTGTGGATAAGCACCACCGTGTATTGAAGCATGGATTGGGGAATGGTCGATCCCTCATGAAGGAAACTGAAAACCGATAAAAGGTGAGGTAATAAGCTAGGGAGAAATGATTTGTGATATTTATTGATTAAATCATCTGGCCCTGGTGCTTTTTGTGGCCTTGAGGTGTTTCACAGCCTGCACTGATAGAAACATCCAGGATCTCCCTCTGCACATCGGATAGGCAAGGAAAGGAGGACTGCTGGAGATATGAAAGGACTGTCGCAGGGGTAGCCCCTAGAGTATGGGAATCAGAATACAGAGAGGTAAAAAAGGAAGAAAAAGCAGAAAGGATTAGTTGAGGTTCCTGGGTAATTGTTCCAAGGTGCGAATTGTGGGACTATTATATCGCAGCTGAACCTGTCACAGCCTATGAGCTACCATAGTGTGAGCCTTGTTTGTCTAGTCCATCGGAGGACCTTCTCTGTGTTGGAAATTAAAAGAGAGTTCAAACGACCCAGAGCGCTAGAATCATGGTCATTAATGCAGGGTTAGGGGAGAACTTGTGTCTGTTGGAGAAAGTAGCCAGTTCCAAAGAAAGGGAATTGATAGCCTCTGTACTCTGCTTGTGGTGTGCAGAGCTCAAGCGAACAAGTTCTCCCTGTAAGGTAGCATCATGGGCCTCCCATAGTAAGTAGGGATTGGTGACCCGACCTGCATTAAGCTAGAAGAATTCCTCAAGATTCTCTGGAACGTGAAGCTGTAGTGAGGGGTCATAGATCATGGAATCGTTGAACTTCCAGAGACCCCGGCCCCAGAATGGACCCAGATGGGAGAATGAGGAGACAACAGCCGAGTGGTCTGACCAGGTGACTGGTTCAATGTGGGATGAAACGAGGTTGGGAAGGATCTGTTGACTCACCAGGATGAAGTCAATCCTTGAGTAGGTGCCATGAGGTGCAGAGAAGGTATAGCTGCTTTCTGTGGGTGCCAGGTATTCCCCAATAAAGAGAAGCGCAGTTAATATTTGAGGTGTTTGATGTCAGAGGACACGGGGGGGGGGTTTGAGGACAAATCAGTATATCTCTAGATCTATCCAAATTCTTGTAAAGAATAGTATTGAAGTCACCCCCGACATGAGGAAGGAATGGAGTTTAGAGAAAAAGGCAACGTAAAAACGTTTCTTGTCTTAATTAGGGGCATAATACTGGCCAGGTTAACCTTGTGGGAATCCAGGCAGCCCTGAGAATCAGATAACGCTCCCCAGGGTTCAACAATTGGAGACACAAGGTAAAAGACAGATGGCATCTCAAAAAGATACCCACTTCTCTAGTCTTCAAAGGGGAGGTCACAAGGAAAAAATGTGGGAAGGTAGCAATAAAAAAAAGGAGAGGAATTTTGAGAGAAGTAAATCTCTTGAAGAAACAGGATATCAATGTGGAGTTGAGCATACTGCGTGAAGGAACAGGATGTCAATGTGGAGTGGAGCATACTGAGTGAAGAAACAGTATATCAATGTGGAGTTGAGCATACTGCGTGAAGGAACAGGATGTCAATGTGGAGTGGAGCATATTGAGTGAAGAAACAGGATATCAATGTGGAGTTGAGCATACTGCGTGAAGGAACAGTATGTCAATGTGGAGTGAAGCATACTGCGTCAAGGAACAGGATATCAATGTGGAGTTGAGCATACTGCGTGAAGAAACAGGATGTTAATGTGGAGTGAAGCATACTGCATGAAGGAACAGGATGTCAATGTGGAGTTGAGCATACTGAGTGAAGGCTACATACCTTTTTTATGGGTGTCACAGTTACCTTAATTCCAGTGACGCAGGCATGGTTGATGCAGGTGAACGAGGGCCTGAAATGTCGCAGCGGTGTCATCCCAGGCATCACTCCTAGGAACGGGCCTAGGCATGATTGGCGTTCGTATTGGCTGCCTGTGTTCTTGTGCTATGCAGGGAGGCCCGCGGTCTGAATCAGTGAGGGTTCAGAGGTCTGACGCATCTCGAGAGCATGCGTCACTTTCAAGAGCTAGGTTGCTAAATGTCACAGGCCTCTGTTTTATTCTGTATGGAGTTGTTAGCTCCACCTATCTACTTCCTCCTGGAAGCCTTAAAAGGGAACTGGATCTCTATCCAGTTACCCTTATGTTGTTCTTCTTTGCAGTTCTTGTTCCAGTTGTTCCTGTATCATGTGTATGCTGACTATCCATTCTGGTGCTGACATGTGGCTCTGTCTGACCATTCTTACTCTCTCGCTCCTTATTCTGGTAGACACCCAATCTGGTGCAGACCTGTGGCTCTGGCTGACTACCCTCTCCGTGTATGACCCTGCTTTGTCTGACTATCCAACCTAGTGCTGACCTGGGGTTGTGTCCAAATATCCTTCTATTGTTGCCTACTTGTATTGGACATACTATCTGGTGCCGACCGGTGGCTCTGTCTGCTCACTCTGCTGTGTTTCCTTCTCCCACAGACATCCATCTTGGTGCAGACCTGGGGTTCTGGAAGATACCGGCCTAACTGACTGCAGGCGTGAATAAGTAGTCTCCATAGTTGTGATCTTGATTGGAGACAAGTTCTTCCTATCTGACTGCAGGTGTGAGTCAGTAGTCTCCATAGTTGCGTTCTGGATTGGAAACAAGCTCTTCCTATCTGACTGCAGACGTGAGTCAGTGTTCTCCCTAGTTCCACCTGCGGGAGACTTTCTGTGCTCCACACTTTACCATTGAGACTACCAGTGGGCTCCGGCCTAGTCTCTAGCAGTTGTCGTTGACATTTGTGGTGACTCCTATTTCTGAGTCCCTAGCCTATCTAGTCACCCTCTGCTCTATATACTGTGGATATTCCTGATTATTATTATTATTGAATAAAGCTATTTTAACTATACTGTCTGACTCCTTGTCTTGTATTGCAAACCACAACAATAGGAGAGTTGAGACCATACAGCTGTGTGTCAAACACGTCAAAGAAGAAGGAGGGGAGTGAACAGCAAATGGTGGACCTGCCATGATAGCAGCCAGCCGACCCCTGGCCAAGGGACACCAAGACAGTTTGCTTTAAACCTCCCTAAAATCATTGCTCCCAGGCGGGGAATGGTGCTGCTGTAGATGTCAGAGGGGCTTCTCCCTGGAGAAGTCCCTCTCTCAGGGATCCACCAGGGGGGTCGCTGGGCCTCCTCGATCGGTATCTCCAAACACTGCAGAAGCTCCAATCCTGCCGTTGGATCCTTCATGAATGGAGCCTGTTGTTGAGAGTGAATGACAGGTGGAAAGGGAACCCCCATTTGCACCGGTCGGAGGATGGCCAGACCAGTTATCGACTCGGAAATTTGTTGAAGAATGCTGGGGTCGACTCTACGTCAAACGAGGTGAGCCAAAGAAGGTCGATGAGTCTCCAGATGCAGCATCAACTTGTGGACTGGAACCACGGGACGTAGAGAGTGAACAGCACCACTCCCAGTTAAAGGCGTCGAGCAGAGTCCACGTCGACGAGCCTGATAGCATACGAATCCCCAAGTCCCTACTCGGAATCGGATCCGCAGGTAGCTGGCAGCAGATGGTCGGCGATATAGGATGCTTCGCATGGATGGGCGTCAGAGAGGACACTTTCAACCACCCAAGAATGAAGACACCAGGACGCCTTCTTAGTTCAAAACAACTAACTCAACTTTATTTGTGACCACAGCTTATTTATACAGTTAACTTGGGGCAGTGTAGGAGACATAATACAATCACAGTACATGGTGAAGACATAACACAATGGGCATATTCACATGGATAATGCAATCATAACACATAACACAAAGAACCAACAACAGATGGCTCAGGGATACACAATAGGGCAGACATTATTAAATTAATACACAATGGACTTGGGCAAGGGTAGACAATAGACAGCAAGGCTTGAGGGGCTGTAATACTCATCTTGATACAATGGCCAGGGGTTGAAGCAATTCCTCGACTAGTTTGAATATTCCGCTTCAACCCTGGCCAATCAGATGCTACAGTGGGTCCGGTGGTCGACCAATCCCAAGCCACATAGTTTTCTCCATGTTAAGTCTACGAAAGACCTTTAAATATCCTGCTCAGGGATTCAACCAATCATGCGGCTGCCCACTGTCCCCGCCACTGAGTGTTCGACAAGGTGAGAATCTCCGACTAGTTGTCGGCGAGATGTGTAAACTTAGTGTAATCCCCAGACAGCCCTGTAAGTTCAGTCTTTGTGGCAGACGCTCTTAAACAAGGCAAAATGCCTTAAAGTTCTCGCCCAGCCGGAATAAGGGCCTGAAAGTTTGTACGCCCAGTTAAAGGGTTTCAGTAACAGAGTGCAATCCGTTACACTTATGATCAAGGGCATTCAGGGACTCGCCTAGCCTGTGGAGATCAGTTTGAAGACTATGTACCATCTCTCTCATCTCTGATTGCAAATCTCTTTTCAAAGATAGCATACATTCCTTCAGTTCAGCTATATCATCGTGCAAGGCCTATCATCCAATGTAATAGATGCCACAGGAAGATCACAGGAGGCAAGAGCCTAATGGTTTGTACAAGAGGTGTTTACGGTAGAAGCTTGGGGCTCCTCGGTTACAGCTTCTGAGGAGGAGAATGTGGGGGTGAGGGAATCCAGCATGGGGAAAAAGTTGTCCATATCTCTTGCAGTTTTCCTCTGGGATCGGTGTTTGCTCATGATGGGACACACGAGGTTTGGGGTCCAATGAACCTAACAACAAAGCTTGTGTGAGCTGGCAGGGTCACAGAGCACCCGCCTAACAATGCATGACGAATGGGTCACCCCCCTTACATTTGTTTGAAGGGATGCGTGTAAGTGTGGGGCTTGCCTTATCCTAGGAGGGAGAAAGGACCACGCACTACAACAAAAAGCAGCAGGGGGATATTAGGCAGGCCTGGCAGGTTGGCGCTGGCAGTTGCAGAACTATATACTGTGGCTATGGGAAGGGTCACAGTTTGTGCAATAAGCCACAGAGGGGGTATTTCTCACCCCAATTTCACCCCAGTGGGAGAAGGCATTCATATGGGGACCTGTAGCACAGGACACTGATTATGCTTAGGAATCAGGCCTAACTTGGCAAGCGCACAGAAGAGGAGACCTGGGAGAGAGCCAAGGGTGAGGTATTCGACAGATCTGACTGAGGGGCACTGATTGATCCTCCATTTGTCGGTCCCTACTCAAAAAGCAGGGTCCTCCCACCGAGTCACAGAGCACAGTGTTGTCACATATTTAGGTGCCTGGGGCCTACCACCAGACAGAGGTGTGGATCGCTGGATCTGTGCGGCGAGACCAGGGAAGCGGCTGATTGTGTTGCTCCAGGTGTCGGTAAGTAGGCATAGATGTTCTCTAACAGAAAGTTTGGGAGGTAGGGAAATATAGAGCCACTGGAGGTATATTAATAGGGATAGTAATACTTTCTTTAGACATGCTTTAATATTGTTCTTCTTAAATAAATAAAGCAAATGATCCAAGTCTTTATGTCATAACTTGTATAGTTTTAGCATAATAACAATGTAAAGTTTCCCCCTCCCGCCCCTTTTATCCATGACAGCGCTCTAGCTGACAAACTATCCCTTTAACAGTGCAGTTTGTGGAGCTCCAGCACTGTGTGACTGGTCTCCTCCACTCCCAGGCCATGACCCACTGGACCAAGAAATGTGCGTAGACTTCCATCAACTGACATTCTGACACCTAAACAAACCAAAGTTAAAAGTTTGTCTTCATATTTGGATAGACCAATAACCTTTCTCCCCAACAGCGCCTCCCAAATTCCAAAGTCAAATCATTTGTTAAAAATTTTGGACATAATGTTAGAAACCCTTTTCCAAACCGATTGAACCTTTCTACATTCCCACCAAATATGAATGAATGAACCTATCTCTCCACAATCCCTGAAACACAAATCCGTGTGGTCAGGATACATTCCTGAAAGTTTAACAGGGACCAAATACATTAAATTCAACATCTGATATAACTGCTCCCACAGATTAGTATTGATACATCACTTTGGGATCCTCCTTAGTATCATTGACCAAGATTTATCATCTAGAGTTTCTCCCACCATATCCTCTTATCTAGACATACACAACAACTTTGAATAATGTAAAGTTACAATTTTATAAATCTGAGAAATGCTCTTTCTCCCATTATCTCAAAATCTCACAAAATGTTCAAAGGGTCATAAGGAAATATCTATATAATTACCCAAGTATGTTATCAGAATATTTTACATTTTTAAAAGTAACTCTAAATAATCATTGACACAATTAGACTGCTTCTTAAATTCTTCCATATCTATTATAGCTCCCCGAAAGATTGGGGCCTCGATTCAAATGTTGGTGTTAAACCAGGCCTAACAGTAAAAACCAGCACTGTATAAATTGCAAAGATGAGATTTACAGCTATTCAAATGTTGAACCACGATAAAGCAAAACCGGCGTAGACAGAACATGCCGCTGTACTAACAAATATGTCGCTATCTGCTTTTACTCAACAACGCATTAAACTTCCGCATCAGAAAATGCTCAAAACCTTAAAGGAAAAAGCCATATGTTTGACGATAGAAAAGTCAAGTTAAGTGTTAGAAAGGCCAAATCCAAGGCCCAGCCAATCACAAGCCAGAAAAGTATTGTCACTGTTTTGTAATAACATTCAGACAGTTAGGTAAAGTTAAGAAAAAGCTTTATTGAAAATAAATGACAAAAGTAATCACCTTACTCAGGTCCAGATGAGATCAGTACCGTGATACTTACCAAATCTGATGCAGGTCAGGATGGACAGAAATATCGGTAGGCAATAACAACAGTAGGACTACGGTGGCTTGATCCGTAGCAGGTCAATGGAACGAGGAGAACCACAACAGCACCACACCGCGGAAAGGCCCTACTATAGCGGTGGGCAACTGCAGGGCAAATCCCTAGAAGGCTAGGGATGGCGGAGGCCACACAGACAGGACACTGGCAAGTGACCAAGTCCCTAGAACACTAGGTAAAGCGGAGGCAGCACAGATAGGACACTGGCAAGTGACCAAATCCTTAGAACACTAGGGATAGCGGAGGCCACGCAGACAGGACACTGGCAAGTGACCAAATCTCTAGAACACTAGGGAAAGTGGAGGCAGCACAGACAGGACACTGGCAAGTGACCGAGTCCCTAGAACACTAGGGATAGTGGAGGCAGCACAGACAGGACACTGGCAAGTGACCAAGTCCCTAGAACACTAGGAAAGCGGAGGCAGCACAGATAGGACACTGGCAAGTGACCAAATCCTTAGAACACTAGGGATAGCGGAGGCCACGCAGACAGGACACTGGCAAGTGACCAAATCTCTAGAACACTAGGGAAAGTGGAGGCAGCACAGACAGGACACTGGCAAGTGACCAAGTCCCTAGAACACTAGGGATAGCGGAGGCAACACAGACAGGACACTGGCAAGTGACCGAGTCTCTAGAACACTAGGGATAGTGGAGGCAGCACAGACAGGACACTGGCAAGTGACCTAGTCCTTAGAACACTAGGGATAGCGGAGGCCACACAGACAGGACACTGGCAAGTGACCAAGTCCCTAGAACACTAGGGATAGCGGAGGCCACACAGACAGGACACTGGCAAGTGACCAAGTCCCTAGAACACTAGGGATAGCGGAGGCAGCACAGGCAGGACACTGGCAAGTGACCAAGTCCCTAGAACACTAGGGATAGCGGAGGCCACACAGACAGGACACTGGCAAGTGACCAAGTCCCTAGAACACTAGGGATAGCGGAGGCCACACAAACAGGACACTGGCAAGTGACCAAGTCCCTAGAACACTAGGGATAGCGGAGGCAGCACAGACAGGACACTGGCAAGTGACCAAGTCCCTAGAACACTAGGGATAGCGGAGGCAGCACAGACAGGACACTGGCAAGTGATCAAATCCCTAGAACGCTAGGGAAAGCGGAGGCAGCACAGGCAGGACACTGGCAAGTGACCAAATCTCTAGAACACTAGGGATAGCGGAGGCAGCACAGACAGGACACTGGCAAGTGATCAAGTCCTTAGAACACTAGGGAAAGCGGAGGCCACACAGACAGGACACTGGCAAGTGATCAAGTCCCTAGAACACTAGGGATAGCGGAGGCCACACAGACAGGACACTGGCAAGTGATCAAGTCCTTAGAACACTAGGGATAGCGGAGGCCACACAGACAGGACACTGGCAAGTGATCAAGTCCCTAGAACACTAGGGATAGCGGAGGCCACACAGACAGGACACTGGCAAGTGATCAAGTCCTTAGAACACTAGGGATAGCGGAGGCCACACAGACAGGACACTGGCAAGTGACCAAATCCTTAGAACACTAGGGATAGCGGAGGCAGCACAGACAGGACACTGGCAAGTGACCGAGTCCCTAGAACACTAGGGATAGCGGAGGCAGCACAGACAGGACACTGGCAAGTGACCAAGTCCTTAGAACACTAGGGATAGCGGAGGCAGCACAGACAGGACAGTGGCAAGTGACCAAGTCCCTAGAACGCTAGGGATAGCGGAGGCAGCACAGACAGGACACTGGCAAGTGACCAAATCCCTAGAACACTAGGGATAGCGGAGGCAGCACAGACAGGACACTGGCAAGTGACCAAGTCCCTAGAACACTAGGGATAGCGGAGGCAGCACAGACAGGACACTGGCAAGTGACCAAGTCCCTAGAACACTAGGGATAGCGGAGGCAGCACAGACAGGACACTGGCAAGTGACCAAGTCCCTAGAACACTAGGGATAGCGGAGGCAGCACAGACAGGACACTGGCAAGTGACCAAGTCCCTAAAACACTAGGGATAGCGGAGACAGCACAGACAGGACACTGGCAAGTGACCAAGTCCTTAGAACACTAGGGATAGCGGAGGCAGCACAGACAGGACACTGGCAAGTGACCAAGTCCCTAGAACACTAGGGATAGCGGAGGCAACACAGACAGGACACTGGCAAGTGACCAAGTCCCTAGAACACTAGGGATAGCGGAGACAGCACAGACAGGACACTGGCAAGTGACCAAGTCCCTAGAACACTAGGGATAGCGGAGGCAGCACAGACAGGACACTGGCAAGTGACCAAGTCCTTAGAACACTAGGGATAGCGGAGGCAGCACAGACAGGACACTGGCAAGTGACCAAGTCCCTAGAACACTAGGGATAGCGGAGGCAACACAGACAGGACACTGGCAAGTGACCAAGTCCCTAGAACACTAGGGATAGCGGAGGCAACACAGACAGGACACTGGCAAGTGACCAAGTCCCTAGAACACTAGGGATAGTGGAGGCAGCACAGACAGGACACTGGCAAGTGACCAAGTCCTTAGAACACTAGGGATAGCGGAGGCAGCACAGACAGGACACTGGCAAGTGACCGAGTCCCTATAACACTAGGGATAGCGGAGGCAGCACAGGCAGGACACTGGCAAGTGACCAAGTCCTTAGAACACTAGGGATAGCGGAGGCAGCACAGACAGGACACTGGCAAGTGACCAAGTCCTTAGAACACTAGGGATAGCGGAGGCCACACAGACAGGACACTGGCAAGTGACCAAGTCCTTAGAACACTAGGGATAGCGGAGGCAGCACAGACAGGACACTGGCAAGTGACCAAGTCCCTAGAACACTAGGGATAGCGGAGGCAGCACAGGCAGGACACTGGCAAGTGACCAAGTCCTTAGAACACTAGGGATAGCGGAGGGAACACAGACAGGACACTGACAAGTGACCAAGTCCCTAGAACACTAGGGATAGCGGAGACAGCACAGGCAGGACACTGGCAAGTGACCAAGTCCTTAGAACACTAGGGATAGCGGAGGGAACACAGACAGGACACTGACAAGTGACCAAGTCCCTAGAACACTAGGGATAGCGGAGACAGCACAGACAGGACACTGGCAAGTGACCAAGTCCCTAGAACACTAGGGATAGCGGAGACAGCACAGACAGGACACTGGCAAGTGACCAAGTCCTTAGAACACTAGGATAGCGGAGGCCACACAGACAGGACACTGGCAAGTGACCAAGTCCCTAGAACACTAGGGATAGCGGAGGCCACACAGACAGGACACTGGCAAGTGACCAAGTCCCTAGAACACTAGGGATAGCGGAGGCAGCACAGGCAGGACACTGGCAAGTGACCAAGTCCCTAGAACACTAGGGATAGCGGAGGCCACACAGACAGGACACTGGCAAGTGACCAAGTCCCTAGAACCACTAGGGATAGCGGAGGCCACACAGACAGGACACTGGCAAGTGACCAAGTCCCTAGAACACTAGGGATAGCGGAGACAGCACAGACAGGACACTGGCAAGTGACCAAGTCCCTAGAACACTAGGGATAGCGGAGGCAGCACAGACAGGACACTGGCAAGTGATCAAATCCCTAGAACGCTAGGGAAAGCAGAGGCAGCACAGGCAGGACACTGGCAAGTGACCAAATCTCTAGAACACTAGGGATAGGGGAGGCAGCACAGACAGGACACTGGCAAGTGATCAAGTCCTTAGAACACTAGGGAAAGCGGAGGCAGCACAGACAGGACACTGGCAAGTGATCAAGTCCTTAGAACACTAGGGAAAGCGGAGGCAGCACAGACAGGACACTGGCAAGTGATCAAGTCCCTAGAACAGTAGGGATAGCGGAGACAGCACAGACAGGACACTGGCAAGTGATCAAGTCCTTAGAACACTAGGGAAAGCGGAGGCAGCACAGACAGGACACTGGCAAGTGATCAAGTCCTTAGAACACTAGGGAAAGCGGAGGCAGCACAGACAGGACACTGGCAAGTGATCAAGTCCCTAGAACAGTAGGGATAGCGGAGACAGCACAGACAGGACACTGGCAAGTGACCAAGTCCCTAGAACACTAGGGATAGCGGAGGCCACACAGACAGGACACTGGCAAGTGATCAAGTCCTTAGAACACTAGGGATAGCGGAGGCCACACAGACAGGACACTGGCAAGTGACCAAATCCTTAGAACACTAGGGATAGCGGAGGCAGCACAGACAGGACAGTGGCAAGTGACCGAGTCCCTAGAACACTAGGGATAGCGGAGGCAGCACAGACAGGACACTGGCAAGTGACCAAGTCCTTAGAACACTAGGGATAGCGGAGGCCACACAGACAGGACACTGGCAAGTGACCAAGTCCCTAGAACACTAGGGATAGCGGAGGCCACACAGACAGGACACTGGCAAGTGACCAAGTCCCTAGAACACTAGGGATAGCGGAGGCAGCACAGACAGGACACTGGCAAGTGACCAAGTCCCTAGAACACTAGGGATAGCGGAGGCAGCACAGACAGGACACTGGCAAGTGACCAAGTCCCTAGAACACTAGGGATAGCGGAGGCAGCACAGACAGGACACTGGCAAGTGACCAAGTCCCTAGAACACTAGGGATAGCGGAGGCAGCACAGACAGGACACTGGCAAGTGACCAAGTCCCTAGAACACTAGGGATAGCGGAGGCAGCACAGACAGGACACTGGCAAGTGACCAAGTCCCTAGAACACTAGGGATAGCGGAGGCAGCACAGACAGGACACTGGCAAGTGACCAAGTCCCTAGAACACTAGGGATAGCGGAGGCAGCACAGACAGGACACTGGCAAGTGACCAAGTCCCTAGAACACTAGGGATAGCGGAGGCAGCACAGACAGGACACTGGCAAGTGACCAAGTCCCTAGAACACTAGGGATAGCGGAGACAGCACAGACAGGACACTGGCAAGTGACCAAGTCCTTAGAACACTAGGGATAGCGGAGGCAGCACAGACAGGACACTGGCAAGTGACCAAGTCCCTAGAACACTAGGGATAGCGGAGGCCACACAGACAGGACACTGGCAAGTGACCAAGTCCTTAGAACACTAGGGATAGCGGAGGCAGCACAGACAGGACACTGGCAAGTGACCAAGTCCTTAGAACACTAGGGATAGCGGAGGCAGCACAGGCAGGACACTGGCAAGTGACCAAGTCCTTAGAACACTAGGGATAGCGGAGGCAGCACAGACAGGACACTGGCAAGTGACCAAGTCCTTAGAACACTAGGGATAGCGGAGGCCACACAGACAGGACACTGGCAAGTGACCAAGTCCTTAGAACACTAGGGATAGCGGAGGCAGCACAGACAGGACACTGGCAAGTGACCAAGTCCCTAGAACACTAGGGATAGCGGAGACAGCACAGACAGGACACTGGCAAGTGACCAAGTCCCTAGAACACTAGGGATAGCGGAGGCAGCACAGACAGGACACTGGCAAGTGACCAAGTCCTTAGAACACTAGGGATAGCGGAGGCAGCACAGACAGGACACTGGCAAGTGACCAAGTCCCTAGAACACTAGGGAAAGCGGAGGCAACACAGACAGGACACTGGCAAGTGACCAAATCCCTAGAACACTAGGGATAGCGGAGGCAACACAGACAGGACACTGGCAAGTGACCAAGTCCCTAGAACACTAGGGATAGCGGAGGCAACACAGACAGGACACTGGCAAGTGACCAAGTCCCTAGAACACTAGGGATAGTGGAGGCAGCACAGACAGGACACTGGCAAGTGACCAAGTCCTTAGAACACTAGGGATAGCGGAGGCAGCACAGACAGGACACTGGCAAGTGACCGAGTCCCTATAACACTAGGGATAGCGGAGGCAACACAGACAGGACACTGGCAAGTGACCAAGTCCCTAGAACACTAGGGATAGTGGAGGCAGCACAGACAGGACACTGGCAAGTGACCAAGTCCTTAGAACACTAGGGATAGCGGAGGCAGCACAGACAGGACACTGGCAAGTGACCGAGTCCCTATAACACTAGGGATAGCGGAGGCAGCACAGGCAGGACACTGGCAAGTGACCAAGTCCTTAGAACACTAGGGATAGTGGAGGCAGCACAGACAGGACACTGGCAAGTGACCAAGTCCTTAGAACACTAGGGATAGCGGAGGCCACACAGACAGGACACTGGCAAGTGACCAAGTCCTTAGAACACTAGGGATAGCGGAGGCAGCACAGACAGGACACTGGCAAGTGACCAAGTCCCTAGAACACTAGGGATAGCGGAGGCAGCACAGGCAGGACACTGGCAAGTGACCAAGTCCTTAGAACACTAGGGATAGCGGAGGGAACACAGACAGGACACTGACAAGTGACCAAGTCCCTAGAACACTAGGGATAGCGGAGGCAGCACAGGCAGGACACTGGCAAGTGACCAAGTCCTTAGAACACTAGGGATAGCGGAGGGAACACAGACAGGACACTGACAAGTGACCAAGTCCCTAGAATACTAGGGATAGCGGAGACAGCACAGACAGGACACTGGCAAGTGACCAAGTCCCTTGAACACTAGGGATAGCGGAGACAGCACAGACAGGACACTGGCAAGTGACCAAGTCCCTAGAACACTAGGGATAGCGGAGGCAGCACAGACAGGACACTGGCAAGTGACCAAGTCCCTATAACACTAGGGATAATGGAGGCAGCACAGACAGGACACTGGCAAGTGACCAAGTCCCTAGAACACTAGGGATAGCGGAGACAGCACAGACAGGACACTGGCAAGTGACCAAGTCCCTAGAACACTAGGGATAGCGGAGGCAGCACAGACAGGACACTGGCAAGTGACCAAGTCCTTAGAACACTAGGGATAGCGGAGGCAGCACAGACAGGACACTGGCAAGTGACCAAGTCCCTAGAACACTAGGGATAGCGGAGACAGCACAGACAGGACACTGGCAAGTGACCAAGTCCTTAGAACACTAGGGATAGCGGAGGCAGCACAGGCAGGACACTGGCAAGTGACCAAGTCCTTAGAACACTAGGGATAGCGGAGGCAGCACAGACAGGACACTGGCAAGTGACCAAGTCCTTAGAACACTAGGGATAGCGGAGGCAGCACAGACAGGACACTGGCAAGTGACCAAGTCCTTAGAACACTAGGGATAGCGGAGGCAGCACAGGCAGGACACTGGCAAGTGACCAAGTCCTTAGAACACTAGGGATAGCGGAGGCAGCACAGACAGGACACTGGCAAGTGACCAAGTCCTTAGAACACTAGGGATAGCGGAGGCCACACAGACAGGACACTGGCAAGTGACCAAGTCCCTATAACACTAGGGAAAGCGGAGGCATAACAGACAGGACACTGGCAAGTGACCAAGTCCCTAGAACACTAGGGAAAGCGGAGGCAACACAGGCAGGACACTGGCAAGTGACTAAGTCCCTATAACACTAGGGATAGCGGAGGCAGCACAGACAGGACACTGGCAAGTGACCAAGTCCTTAGAACACTAGGGATAGCGGAGGCAGCACAGACAGGACACTGGCAAGTGACCAAGTCCTTAGAACACTAGGGATAGCGGAGGCAGCACAGACAGGACACTGGCAAGTGACCAAGTCCCTATAACACTAGGGAAAGCGGAGGCAGCACAGACAGGACACTGGCAAGTGACCAAGTCCTTAGAACACTAGGGATAGCGGAGGCAGCACAGACAGGACACTGGCAAGTGACCAAGTCCTTAGAACACTAGGGATAGCGGAGGCAGCACAGACAGGACACTGGCAAGTGACCAAGTCCTTAGAACACTAGGGATAACGGAGGCAGCACAGACAGGACACTGGCAAGTGACCAAGTCCTTAGAACACTAGGGATAGTGGAGGCAGCACAGACAGGACACTGGCAAGTGACCAAGTCCCTAGAACACTAGGGATAGCGGAGGCCACACAGACAGGACACTGGCAAGTGACCAAGTCCTTAGAACACTAGGGAAAGCGGAGACAGCACAGACAGGACACTGACAAGTGACCAAGTCCCTATAACACTAGGGATAGCGGAGGCAGCACAGACAGGACACTGGCAAGTGACCAAGTCCCTAGAACACTAGGGATAGCGGAGGCCACACAGACAGGACACTGGCAAGTGACCAAGTCCTTAGAACACTAGGGAAAGCGGAGACAGCACAGACAGGACACTGACAAGTGACCAAGTCCCTATAACACTAGGGATAGCGGAGGCAGCACAGACAGGACACTGGCAAGTGACCAAGTCCCTAGAACACTAGGGAAAGCGGAGGCAGCACAGACAGGACACTGGCAAGTGACCAAGTCCCTAGAACACTAGGGATAGCGGAGGCCACACAGACAGGACACTGGCAAGTGACCAAGTCCCTATAACACTAGGGATAGCGGAGGCAGCACAGACAGGACACTGGCAAGTGACCAAATCCTTAGAACACTAGGGATAGCGGAGGCAACACAGACAGGACACTGGCAAGTGACCAAATCCTTAGAACACTAGGGATAGCGGAGGCAGCACAGACAGGACACTGGCAAGTGACCAAGTCCCTATAACACTAGGGAAAGCGGAGGCAGCACAGACAGGACACTGGCAAGTGACCAAGTCCTTAGAACACTAGGGATAGCGGAGGCAGCACAGACAGGACACTGGCAAGTGACCAAGTCTCTAGAACACTAGGGAAAGCGGAGGCCACACAGACAGGACACTGGCAAGTGACCAAGTCCTTAGAACACTAGGGAAAGCGGAGGCAGCACAGACAGGACACTGGCAAGTGACCAAGTCCCTAGAACACTAGGGATAGCGGAGGCAGCACAGACAGGACACTGGCAAGTGACCAAGTCCCTAGAACACTAGGGATAGCGGAGGCAGCACAGACAGGACACTGGCAAGTGACCAAGTCCCTAGAACATTAGGGAAAGCGGAGGCAGCACAGACAGGACACTGGCAAGTGACCGAGTCCCTCGAACACTAGGGATAGCGGAGGCCACACAGACAGGACACTGGCAAGTGACCAAGTCCCTAGAACACTAGGGATAGCGGAGGCAGCACAGACAGGACACTTGCAAGTGACCAAATCTCTAGAACGCTAGGGATAGTGGAGACAGCACAGACAGGACACTGGCAAGTGACCAAATCTCTAGAACGCTAGGGATAGCGGCGGCAGCACAGACAGGACACTGGCAAGTGACCAAGTCCTTAGAACACTAGGGATAGCGGAGGCAGCACAGACAGGACACTGGCAAGTGACCAAGTCCCTAGAACATTAGGGAAAGCGGAGGCAGCACAGACAGGACACTGGCAAGTGACCAAGTCCCTAGAACACTAGGGATAGCGGAGGCCACACAGACAGGACACTGGCAAGTGACCAAGTCCTTAGAACACTAGGGATAGCGGAGGCAGCACAGACAGGACACTGGCAAGTGACCAAGTCCCTATAACACTAGGGAAAGCGGAGGCAGCACAGACAGGACACTGGCAAGTGACCAAGTCCTTAGAACACTAGGGATAGCGGAGGCAGCACAGACAGGACACTGGCAAGTGACCAAGTCTCTAGAACACTAGGGAAAGCGGAGGCCACACAGACAGGACACTGGCAAGTGACCAAGTCCTTAGAACACTAGGGAAAGCGGAGGCAGCACAGACAGGACACTGGCAAGTGACCAAGTCCCTAGAACACTAGGGATAGCGGAGGCAGCACAGACAGGACACTGGCAAGTGACCAAGTCCCTAGAACACTAGGGATAGCGGAGGCAGCACAGACAGGACACTGGCAAGTGACCAAGTCCCTAGAACATTAGGGAAAGCGGAGGCAGCACAGACAGGACACTGGCAAGTGACCGAGTCCCTCGAACACTAGGGATAGCGGAGGCCACACAGACAGGACACTGGCAAGTGACCAAGTCCCTAGAACACTAGGGATAGCGGAGGCAGCACAGACAGGACACTTGCAAGTGACCAAATCTCTAGAACGCTAGGGATAGTGGAGACAGCACAGACAGGACACTGGCAAGTGACCAAATCTCTAGAACGCTAGGGATAGCGGCGGCAGCACAGACAGGACACTGGCAAGTGACCAAATCTCTAGAACGCTAGGGATAGCGGCGGCAGCACAGACAGGACACTGGCAAGTGACCAAGTCCCTAGAACACTAGGGATAGTGGAGACAGCACAGACAGGACACTGGCAAGTGACCAAATCTCTAGAACGCTAGGGATAGCGGCGGCAGCACAGACAGGACACTGGCAAGTGACCAAGTCCTTAGAACACTAGGGATAGCGGAGGCAGCACAGACAGGACAGTGGCAAGTGACCAAGTCCCTAGAACACTAGGGATAGCGGAGGCAGCACAGACAGGACACTGGCAAGTGACCAAGTCCTTAGAACACTAGGGATAGCGGAGGCAGCACAGACAGGACAGTGGCAAGTGACCAAGTCCCTAGAACACTAGGGATAGCGGAGGCAGCACAGACAGGACACTGGCAAGTGACCAAGTCCCTAGAACACTAGGGATAGCGGAGGCAGCACAGACAGGACACTGGCAAGTGACCAAGTCCCTAGAACACTAGGGATAGCGGAGGCAGCACAGACAGGACACTGGCAAGTGACCAAGTCCCTAGAACACTAGGGATAGCGGAGGCAGCACAGGCAGGACACTGGCAAGTGACCAAGTCCCTAGAACACTAGGGATAGCGGAGGCAGCACAGACAGGACACTGGCAAGTGACCAAGTCCCTAGAACACTAGGGATAGCGGAGGCAACACAGACAGGACACTGGCAAGTGACCAAGTCCCTAGAACACTAGGGATAGCGGAGACAGCACAGACAGGACACTGGCAAGTGACCAAGTCCTTAGAACACTAGGGATAGCGGAGGCAGCACAGACAGGACACTGGCAAGTGACCAAGTCCCTAGAACACTAGGGATAGCGGAGGCAACACAGACAGGACACTGGCAAGTGACCAAGTCCTTAGAACACTAGGGATAGCGGAGGCAACACAGACAGGACACTGGCAAGTGACCAAGTCCCTAGAACACTAGGGATAGCGGAGACAGCACAGACAGGACACTGGCAAGTGACCAAGTCCCTAGAACACTAGGGATAGCGGAGGCAGCACAGACAGGACACTGGCAAGTGACCAAGTCCTTAGAACACTAGGGATAGCGGAGGCAGCACAGACAGGACACTGGCAAGTGACCAAGTCCCTAGAACACTAGGGATAGCGGAGGCAACACAGACAGGACACTGGCAAGTGACCAAGTCCCTAGAACACTAGGGATAGTGGAGGCAGCACAGACAGGACACTGGCAAGTGACCAAGTCCTTAGAACACTAGGGATAGCGGAGGCAGCACAGACAGGACACTGGCAAGTGACCGAGTCCCTATAACACTAGGGATAGCGGAGGCAGCACAGGCAGGACACTGGCAAGTGACCAAGTCCTTAGAACACTAGGGATAGTGGAGGCAGCACAGACAGGACACTGGCAAGTGACCAAGTCCTTAGAACACTAGGGATAGCGGAGGCCACACAGACAGGACACTGGCAAGTGACCAAGTCCTTAGAACACTAGGGATAGCGGAGGCAGCACAGACAGGACACTGGCAAGTGACCAAGTCCCTAGAACACTAGGGATAGCGGAGGCAGCACAGGCAGGACACTGGCAAGTGACCAAGTCCTTAGAACACTAGGGATAGCGGAGGGAACACAGACAGGACACTGACAAGTGACCAAGTCCCTAGAACATTAGGGATAGCGGAGGCAGCACAGGCAGGACACTGGCAAGTGACCAAGTCCTTAGAACACTAGGGATAGCGGAGGGAACACAGACAGGACACTGAGAAGTGACCAAGTCCCTAGAATACTAGGGATAGCGGAGACAGCACAGACAGGACACTGGCAAGTGACCAAGTCCCTTGAACACTAGGGATAGCGGAGACAGCACAGACAGGACACTGGCAAGTGACCAAGTCCCTAGAACACTAGGGATAGCGGAGGCAGCACAGACAGGACACTGGCAAGTGACCAAGTCCCTATAACACTAGGGATAACGGAGGCAGCACAGACAGGACACTGGCAAGTGACCAAGTCCCTAGAACACTAGGGATAGCGGAGACAGCACAGACAGGACACTGGCAAGTGACCAAGTCCCTAGAACACTAGGGATAGCGGAGGCAGCACAGACAGGACACTGGCAAGTGACCAAGTCCTTAGAACACTAGGGATAGCGGAGGCAGCACAGACAGGACACTGGCAAGTGACCAAGTCCCTAGAACACTAGGGATAGCGGAGGCAGCACAGACAGGACACTGGCAAGTGACCAAGTCCTTAGAACACTAGGGATAGCGGAGGCAGCACAGGCAGGACACTGGCAAGTGACCAAGTCCTTAGAACACTAGGGATAGCGGAGGCAGCACAGACAGGACACTGGCAAGTGACCAAGTCCTTAGAACACTAGGGATAGCGGAGGCCACACAGACAGGACACTGGCAAGTGACCAAGTCCTTAGAACACTAGGGATAGCGGAGGCAGCACAGACAGGACACTGGCAAGTGACCAAGTCCCTAGAACACTAGGGATAGCGGAGGCAGCACAGACAGGACACTGGCAAGTGACCAAGTCCTTAGAACACTAGGGATAGCGGAGGCCACACAGACAGGACACTGGCAAGTGACCAAGTCCCTAGAACACTAGGGATAGCGGAGGCAGCACAGACAGGACACTGGCAAGTGACCAAGTCCTTAGAACACTAGGGATAGCGGAGGCCACACAGACAGGACACTGGCAAGTGACCAAGTCCCTAGAACACTAGGGATAGCGGAGGCCACACAGACAGGACACTGGCAAGTGACCAAATCCTTAGAACACTAGGGATAGCGGAGGCAGCACAGACAGGACACTGGCAAGTGACCAAGTCCCTAGAACACTAGGGATAGCGGAGGCCACACAGACAGGACACTGGCAAGTGACCAAATCCTTAGAACACTAGGGATAGCGGAGGCCACACAGGCAGGACACTGGCAAGTGACCAAGTCCCTAGAACACTAGGGATAGCGGAGGCAGCACAGACAGGACACTGGCAAGTGACCAAGTCCCTATAACACTAGGGAAAGCGGAGGCAGCACAGACAGGACACTGGCAAGTGACCAAGTCCCTAGAACACTAGGGATAGTGGCGGCAGCACAGACAGGACACTGGCAAGTGACCAAGTCCTTAGAACACTAGGGATAGCGGAGGCAGCACAGACAGGACACTGGCAAGTGACCAAGTCCCTAGAACACTAGGGATAGCGGAGGGGACACAGACAGGACACTGGCAAGTGACCAAGTCCCTAGAACACTAGGGATAGCGGAGGCCACACAGACAGGACACTGGCAAGTGACCAAGTCCTTAGAACACTAGGGATAGCGGAGGCAGCACAGACAGGACACTGGCAAGTGACCAAGTCCCTATAACACTAGGGAAAGCGGAGGCAGCACAGACAGGACACTGGCAAGTGACCAAGTCCCTAGAACACTAGGGATAGCGGAGGCCACACAGACAGGACACTGGCAAGTGACCAAGTCCTTAGAACACTAGGGATAGCGGAGGCAGCACAGACAGGACACTGGCAAGTGACCAAGTCCCTATAACACTAGGGAAAGCGGAGGCAGCACAGACAGGACACTGGCAAGTGACCAAGTCCCTAGAACACTAGGGATAGCGGAGGCCACACAGACAGGACACTGGCAAGTGACCAAGTCCTTAGAACACTAGGGATAGCGGAGGCAGCACAGACAGGACACTGGCAAGTGACCAAGTCCTTAGAACACTAGGGATAGCGGAGGCAACACAGACAGGACACTGGCAAGTGACCAAGTCCTTAGAACACTAGGGATAGCGGAGGCAGCACAGACAGGACACTGGCAAGTGACCAAGTCCCTAGAACACTAGGGATAGCGGAGGCAGCACAGACAGGACACTGGCAAGTGACCAAGTCCCTAGAACACTAGGGATAGCGGAGGCCACACAGACAGGACACTGGCAAGTGACCAAGTCCCTAGAACACTAGGGATAGCGGCGGCAGCACAGACAGGACACTGGCAAGTGACCAAGTCCCTAGAACACTAGGGATAGCGGCGGCAGCACAGACAGGACACTGGCAAGTGACCAAGTCCCTAGAACACTAGGAATAGCGGAGGCAGCACAGACAGGACACTGGCAAGTGACCAAGTCCCTAGAACACTAGGGATAGCGGAGGCAGCACAGACAGGACACTGGCAAGTGACCAAGTCCCTAGAACACTAGGGATAGCGGAGGCAGCACAGACAGGACACTGGCAAGTGACCAAGTCCCTAGAACACTAGGGATAGCGGAGGCAGCACAGGCAGGACACTGGCAAGTGACCAAGTCCCTAGAACACTAGGGATAGCGGAGGCAGCACAGACAGGACACTGGCAAGTGACCAAGTCCTTAGAACACTAGGGATAGCGGAGGCAGCACAGACAGGACACTGGCAAGTGACCAAGTCCCTAGAACATTAGGGAAAGCGGAGGCAGCACAGACAGGACACTGGCAAGTGACCGAGTCCCTAGAACTCTAGGGATAGCGGAGGCCACACAGACAGGACACTGGCAAGTGACCAAGTCCCTAGAACACTAGGGATAGCGGAGGCAGCACAGACAGGACACTGGCAAGTGACCAAATCTCTAGAACGCTAGGGATAGTGGAGACAGCACAGACAGGACACTGGCAAGTGACCAAATCTCTAGAACGCTAGGGATAGCGGCGGCAGCACAGACAGGACACTGGCAAGTGACCAAATCTCTAGAACGCTAGGGATAGCGGCGGCAGCACAGACAGGACACTGGCAAGTGACCAAGTCCCTAGAACACTAGGGATAGTGGAGACAGCACAGACAGGACACTGGCAAGTGACCAAATCTCTAGAACGCTAGGGATAGCGGCGGCAGCACAGACAGGACACTGGCAAGTGACCAAATCTCTAGAACGCTAGGGATAGCGGAGGCAGCACAGACAGGACACTGGCAAGTGACCAAATCTCTAGAACGCTAGGGATAGCGGCGGCAGCACAGACAGGACACTGGCAAGTGACCAAATCTCTAGAACGCTAGGGATAGCGGCGGCAGCACAGACAGGACACTGGCAAGTGACCAAATCCCTAGAACGCTAGGGATAGCGGAGGCAGCACAGACAGGACACTGGCAAGTGACCAAATCTCTAGAACACTAGGGATAGCGGAGGCCACACAGACAGGACACTGGCAAGTGACCAAGTCCCTAGAACACTAGGGAAAGCGGAGGCCACACAGACAGGACACTGGCAAGTGACCAAGTCCTTAGAACACTAGGGATAGCGGCGGCAGCACAGACAGGACACTGGCAAGTGACCAAATCCCTAGAACACTAGGGATAGCGGCGGCAGCACAGACAGGACACTGGCAAGTGACCAAATCCCTAGAACACTAGGGATAGCGGCGGCAGCACAGACAGGACACTGGCAAGTGACCAAATCCCTAGAACGCTAGGGATAGCGGCGGCAGCACAGACAGGACACTGGCAAGTGACCAAATCCCTAGAACGCTAGGGATAGCGGCGGCAGCACAGACAGGACACTGGCAAGTGACCAAATCTCTAGAACGCTAGGGATAGCGGAGGCAGCACAGACAGGACACTGGCAAGTGACCAAATCCCTAGAACGCTAGGGATAGCGGCGGCAGCACAGGCAGGACACTGGCAAGTGACCAAATCCCTAGAACGCTAGGGATAGCGGCGGCAGCACAGACAGGACACTGGCAAGTGACCAAATCTCTAGAACGCTAGGGATAGCGGAGGCAGCACAGACAGGACACTGGCAAGTGACCAAGTCCCTAGAACACTAGGGATAGCGGAGGCAGCACAGACAGGACACTGGCAAGTGACCAAGTCCCTAGAACACTAGGGAAAGCGGAGGCAACACAGACAGGACACTGGCAAGTGACCAAGTCCCTAGAACACTAGGGAAAGCGGAGGCAGCACAGACAGGACACTGGCAAGTGACCAAGTCCCTAGAACACTAGAGATAGCGGAGGCAGCACAGACAGGACACTGGCAAGTGACCAAGTCCCTAGAACACTAGGGATAGCGGCGGCAGCACAGACAGGACACTGGCAAGTGACCAAATCTCTAGAACGCTAGGGATAGTGGAGACAGCACAGACAGGACACTGGCAAGTGACCAAGTCCTTAGAACACTAGGGAAAGCGGAGGCAGCACAGACAGGACACTGGCAAGTGACCAAGTCCCTAGAACACTAGGGATAGCGGAGGCAGCACAGACAGGACACTGGCAAGTGACCAAATCTCTAGAACGCTAGGGATAGCGGCGGCAGCACAGACAGGACACTGGCAAGTGACCAAATCCCTAGAACGCTAGGGATAGCGGAGGCAGCACAGACAGGACACTGGCAAGTGACCAAGTCCTTAGAACACTAGGGATAGCGGAGGCAGCACAGACAGGACACTGGCAAGTGACCAAATCTCTAGAACACTAGGGATAGCGGCGGCAGCACAGACAGGACACTGGCAAGTGACCGAGTCCCCAGAAAACTAGAGATTGCGGAGGCAACACAGACAGGACACTGGCAAGTGACCAAATCCCTAGAACGCTAGGGATAGCGGCGGTAGCAGCACAGACAGGACACTGGCAAGTGACCAAATCTCTAGAACGCTAGGGATAGCGGAGGCAGCACAACAGATGCCGGCAAGCGACCAGAGCTACTCGCAACACAGTCTCCCAGATGACTTCGGGAGTGTCAGGCAAAGCAGGCGCTGTAGCGGTATTACTGTAAGCAAGTATAGACGGAACGGAACACAGGGTATGCACCCTGTTGGGTCTGAAGACAGAACTGCCAAGTCGGTACACACAAAGGTAGTAGCCAGTCCTAGTCAGTAACGGAATAGGATACTCAGCCAAAGCCAGGTCGGTACACACGGAGGTAGTCAGCCAGTCCTAGTTGGTAACGGAATAGGATACTCAGCCAAAGCCAGGTCGGTACACACGGAGGTAGTCAGCCAGTCCTAGTTGGTAACGGAATAGGATACTCAGCCAAAGCCAGGTCGGTACACACGGAGGTAGTCAGCCAGTCCTAGTCAGCAACGGAATTGGATACTCGGCCAAAGCCAGGTCGGTACATACGGAGGGAGTCAGCCAGTCCTAGTCAGCAACGGGATTGGATACTCAGCCAAAGCCAGGTTGGTACACACGGAGGTAGTCAGCCAGTCCTAGTCAGCAACGGAATTGGAACACAGGAGCGTAGTCAGGCGAGCCGGTTCATACACGGAACAGGAACAAGCAGCAACTCAAACACTAGGCACTAGGTACTGGTACACCACGAAAGGGAGCTGAAAACATGACAGGAGAGAGTTTAAAAAGGCTAACCCTGGGAGGAAGCCAGAGCCCAATAGCAAATAAGAATCGTGCAAGGGAAAACCCGGAAGTAACAATGTCGCCCTACCGCTAGAATCACGGGCACCGTGATAAGTATCAATTTTAGCCCCAAAATTTATAAAAAGCCCCCAAAAACTGCCAAACACTGCCTGTGTATCGCGTTCATTGAGAGAGAGAGCACAGGACTCAGGAGCGGAGGATAGTATTAGAGAAAGAAGCAGTCACTGGAGAGAGGTAGAGGCAAAATAGGTAGAGGAGCGAATTGCGCAATAAAATAACAAACATTACACCTTTGAACATATACAGTGTGACTGAGTAAGTGCAAGGGAGTGCCAGAGGGTGATTATGATTGAGTGCTTGAGTGAGTGCCCGTGTAAGTGACTGTGTGAGTGACTGCGTGTGAGTGGGTGTGAGGGAGGTGGAGAGGAGAGATGGCAGAGAGAGGAGTGGAGAATGGAGGGAGGGAGAGAGAGAGGAGAGATGGCAGGGAGAGGAGTGGAGGATGGAGGGAGGGACAGAGGAGAGATGGCAGGGAGAGGAGTGGAGGATGGAGGGAGGGAGGAGAGAAGGCAGGGAGAGGCGTGGAGGCTGGAGGGAGGGAGACATGGCAGGGAGAGGAGTGAAGGCTGGAGGGAGGGAGAGAGGAGAGATGTCAACAAGGAGAGCAGTGGAGGATGGAGAGAGGGACAGAGGGAGAGAGGAGAGGTGGCAGGGAGAGGAGTGGAGGCTGGAGGGAGGGAGAGATGAGAGATGGCAGGGAGAGGAGTGGAGGATGGAGGGAGGAAGAAAGGAGAGATGGCAGGGAGAGGAGTGGAGGCTTGAGGGAGAGAGGAAAAGTGGAAGAGAGAGGAGTGGAGGCTGGAGGGAGGGAGAGGGGAGAGGTGTCAGGGAGAAATGTGGAGGATGGAGGGACAGAGGAGAGATGGCAGGGAGAGGAGTGGAGGACGGAGGGAGGAAGAGAGGATAGATGGCAGGGAGAGGAGTGGAGGATGGTGGGAAAGAGGAGAGATGTCAGGAGAGGAGTGGAGACTGGAGGGGGGGAGATGGCAGGGAGAGGAGTGGAGGCTGGAGGGATGGAGGGAGAGAGGAGAGATGGCAGGGAAAGAAGTGGAGGGTAGAGGGAGAGAGGAGTGAAGGCAGAGAGAGGAGTGGAGGATGGAGGGAGGCACAGAGGAGAGAGGGAAGAGAGAGAAGTGGAAGATAGAGGGAGGGAGAGTGGAGAGATGGCAGGGAGAGGAGTGGAGGATGGAGGGAGAGAGGAGTGAAGGCAGGGAGAATCTCCTGGAGAATCTGTCAGTGTCCAACCACAAAATACACCTCCTGGAGAGTCTATTAGTGTTCAAACACAAAATGCACCTCCTGGAGAATACACCAGTGTCCAACCACAAAATGCACCTCCTGGAAAATCAGTCAGTGTCCAACCACAAAATGCACCTCCTGGAGAATCTGTCAGTGTCCAACCACAAAATAAACCTCCTGGAGAAACTGTCAGTGTCCAAACACAAAATGCACCTTCTGAAGAATCAGTCAGTGTCCGACCACAAAATACACCTCCTGGAGAATCAGTCAGTGTCCAACCACAAAATACACCTCCTGGAGAATCTATCAGTGTCCAACCACAAAATGCACCTTCTGGAGAATCAGTCAGTGTCCAACCACAAAATGCACATTCTGGAGAATCTGCCAGTGTCCAACCACAAAATACACCTCCTGGAGAATTTGTCAGTGTCCAATCACAAAATGCACCTTCTGGAGAATCAGTCAGTGTCAAACAACAAAATACACCTCCTGGAGAATCAGTTAGTGTCCAACCACAAAATGCACCATCTGGAGAATCAGTCAGTGTCCAGCCACAAAATACACCTTCTGGAGAATCTGCCAGTGTCCAACCACAAAATGCACCTCCTACAGAATCAGTCAGTGTCCAAACACAAAACACACCTCCTGGAGAATCTGTCAGTGTCCAACCACAAAACACAAAATACACCTCCTGGAGAATCAGTCAGTGTCCAACCACAAAATGCAACTCCTGGAAAATCTGCCAGTGTCCAACCACAGTTGTGACAGTAACTCCCATCATGTACTGAGTGACACGTGTAATGTGTGACAGGTTCCAGTGCCATAGACAGTTGTGCAAAAGTACAATCAGCACTCAATTGTTTAGCAATTGGAGGTAAATGTCACAATGCTGAGTGAAGACAGTGATGCACCCACAAAATGCACCTCCTGGAGAGTCTGTCAGTGTCAAACCACAATATGCACCTCCTGGAGATTCCACCAGTGTCCAATAACAAAATGCACCTCCTGGAGAGTCTGTCAGTGTCCAACCACAATATGCACCTCCTGGAGAATCAGCCAGTATCCAACCACAAAAAGCACCTCCTGGAGAATCAATCAGTGTCTAACCACAAAATGCACCTCCTGGAGAATCAGTCAGTGTCCAACCACAAAATGCACCTTCTGGAGAATCAGTCTGTATCCAACCACAAAATGCACCTCCTGGAGAATCAGTCAGTGTCCAACCACAAAATGCACCTTCTGGAGAATCAGTCAGTGTCCAACCACAGTTGTGACAGTAAGTCCCATCATGTAGTGAGTGACATCTGTAATGTGTTACAGGTTCCAGTGGTACAGACAGTTGTGCAAAAGTAAAATCAGCACTCAATTGTTTAGCAATTGGAGGTAAATGTCACAATGCTGAGTGAAGACAGTGATGTACCCACAAGATGCACCTCCTGGAGATTCCACCAGTGTCCAACCACAAAATGCACCTTCTGGAGACTCTGTCAGTGTCCAACCACAATATGCACTGCCTGGAGAATCAGTCAGTATCCAACCACAAAATGCACCTCCTGGAGAATCTGTCAGTGTCCAACCACAAAATTTACCTCCTCTAGAATCTGTCAGTGTCCAACCACAAAATTTACCTCCTCTAGAGTCTGTCAGTGTCCAAACACAAAATACACCTCCTGGAGAATCTGTCAGTGTCCAACCACAAAATACACCTCCTGGAGAATCAGTCAGTGTCCAACCACAAAATACACCTCCTGGAGAATCTGTCAGTGTCCGACCACAAAATACACCTCCTGGAGAATCAGTCAGTGTCCAACCACAAAATTTACCTCCTGGAGAATCTGTCAATGTCCAACCACAAAATGCGCCTCCTGGAGAATCTGCCAGTGTCCAACCACAAAATGCATCTCCTGGAGAATCAGTCATTTTCCAACCACAAAATATACCTCCTGGAGAATCTGTCAGTGTCCAACCACAAAATGCACCTCCTGGCGAATCAGTCAGTGTCCAACCACAAAATACACCTCCTGGAGAATCTGTCAGTGTCCAACCACAAAATGCACCTCCTGGAGAATCAGTGTCCAACCACAAAACACACGTCCTGGAGAATCAGTCAGTGTCCAACCACAAAATGCATCTCCTGGAGAATCAGTCAGTGTCAAACCAGAAAATGCACCTTCTGGAGAATCTGCCAGTGTCCAACCACAAAATAAACCTCCTACAGAATTAGTCAGTGTCCAACCACAAAATGCACCTCCTGGAGAATCTGTCAGTGTACAACCACAAAATAACCTCCTGGAGAATCAGTCAGTGTCCAACCACAAAATGTACCTCCTGGAGAATCCGCCCATGTCCAATCACAAAATACACCTCCTGGAGAGTCAGTGGGTGTCCAACCACAAAATGTACCTCCTGGAGAATCCGCCAGTGTCCAATCACAAAATACACCTCCTGGAGAGTCAGTGGGTGTCCAACCACAAAATGCATCTCCTGGAGAATCAGTCAGTGTCCAACCACAAAATACACCTCCTGGAGAATCAGTCAGTGTCCAACCACAAAATGCACCTCCTGGAGAATCCACCAGTGTCCAACCACAAAATACACCTCCTGGAGAATCTGCCAGTGTCCAACCACAAAATGCACCTCCTGGAGAATCTGTCAGTGTCCAACCACAAAATGCACCTCCTGGAGAATCTGTCAGTGTATTACCACAAAATGCACCTCCTGGAGAATCAGTCAGTGTTCATCCAAAAAATGCAACCCCTGGAGAATCTGCCAGTGTCCAACCATTACAACAGTAAGTCATAGTAGCAGTGTTGCACCAGTAAGGTAGTAGTAGTAGTTTTAAACCAGTAAGGTAGTAGTAGCAGTGTTACACCAGTAAGGCAGTAGTAGCAGTGTTGCACCAGTAAGGTAGTAGTAGCAGTGTTACACCAGTAAGGCAGTAGTAACAGTGTTTGCACCAGTATGTCACTAGCAGCAGTGTTTACACCAGTAAGGTGGTAGAAGCAGTGTTACACCAGTAAGGCAATAGCAGCAGTGTTTGCACTAGTAAGACTATAATAACTGTGCTGCACCGGTAAGGTAGTAGTAGCAGTGTTACACCAGTAAGGCAGTGGCAGCAGTGTTGCACCAGTAAGGTAGTAGTAGCAGTGTTAGATACACCAGTAAGGTAGTAGTAACAGTGTTTGCACCAGTATGTCAGTAGTAGCAGTGTTTGCACCAGTAAGATAGTAGCAGCAGTGTTACACCAGTAAGGCAGTAGTAACAGTGTTTGCACCAGTATGTCACTAGCAGCAGTGTTTACACCAGTAAGGTGGTAGAAGCAGTGTTACACCAGTAAGGCAATAGCAGCAGTGTTTGCACTAGTAAGACTATAATAACTGTGCTGCACCGGTAAGGCAGTAGTAGCAGTGTTACACCAGTAAGGCAGTAGCAGCAGTGTTTGCACCAGTAAGGTAGTAGTAGAAGTATTACACCAGTAAGGCAGTAGTAACAGTGTTTGCACCAGTATGTCTGCAGTAGCAGTGTTACCCCAGTAAGGCAGAAGTAGAAGTTTGCATCAGTAAGGCAGTAGTAGCAGTGTTTACACCAGTAAGGTAGTAGTAACAGTGTTACACCAGTAAGTCAAAGTAGCAGTGTTGCACCAGTAAGGTAGTAGTAGCAGTGTTACAACAGTAAGCCAATACTACCAGTGTTACACCAGTAAGGAAGTAGTAGCAGTGTTTCGCCAGTAAGTCAGTAGTAGCAGTGTTACACCAGTAAAGCAGCAGTAGCAGTGTTACACCAGTAAGTCAGAGTAGCAGTATTGCACCAGTAAGGTAGTAGTAGCAGTGTTACACCAGTAAGGTAGTAGTAACAGTGTTACAAAAGTAAGTCGGTAGTAGCAATGTTGCACCAGTAAGCCATTACTACCAGTGTTAAACCGGTAAGTCAGTAGTAGCAGTGTTGCACCAGTAAGGCAGTAGTAGCAGTGTTGCACCAGTAAGGTAGTAGTAGCAGTGTTACATACACCAGTAAGGTAGTAGTAACCGTGTTTGCACCAGTATGTCAGTAGTAGCAGTGTCTGCAACAGTAAGGTAGTAGTAGAAGTATTATACCATTAAGACAGTAGTAACAGTGTTTGCACCAGTATGTCAGCAGTAGCAGTGTTACCCCAGTAAGGCAGTAGTAGCAGTGTTTGCACCAGTAAGGTAGTAGAAGCAGTGTTACACCAGTAAGGTAGTAGTAACAGTGTTACACCAGTAAGTCAGAGTAGCAGTGTTGCACCAGTAAGGTAGTAGTAGTAGCAGTGTTACACCAGTAAGCCAATACTACCAGTGTTACACCAGTAAGGCAGTAATAGCAGTGTTTCACCAGTAAGTCAATAGTAGGAATGTTACACCAGTAAGGTAGTAGTAGTGTTACACCAGTAAAGCAGCAGTAGCAGTGTTACACCAGTACGTCAGTAGTAGCAGTGTTTGCACCAGTGAGGTAGTAGTCACAGTGTTATACCTATTAGGTAATAGTAGCAGTGTTACACCAGTAAGGCAGTAGCAGCAGTGTTTGCACCAGTAAGGCAATAGTAACTGTGTTTGCACTAGTAAGGCAGTAGTAGCCTGTGTTTGTAATTGGTGGATTCCTGGCTTATATAGCAAGGAGTGAGAGAGCTCTGTAAGTTCATCAGTGCCCTGTGCCCTGAAAGACTGAGATTGGATACTTGCTGGAATAATAGCATAAGAATATTGTGTGGTGTGGTAAGGGAGAGGTTAAAAACAAATCTCTCTGAGTTTTGTTTTCCCTCTTTGCTGTGATAAATAATTGAAGTCTGGTGTGGTGGGAGTGACTAATTGCTGTGTTTGTAATTGGTGGATTCCTGGCTTAAATAGCAGATACATAGTGAATACTTGAACGTGTGAATCTTGCCTCAGTGTGTAAGTGCAGAAGTGTGGTAAGTGTGGGAATTTAAAACAGGGGGATTCAAGTGCAGAAGTGTGGTAAGTGTGGGAATTTAAAACAGGGGGATTCAAGTGCAGAGGTGTGGTAAGTGTGGGAATTTAAAACAGGGGGATTCAAGTGCAGAGGTGTGGTAAGTGTGGGAATTTAAAACAGGGGGATTCAAGTGCAGAGGTGTGGTAAGTGTGGGAATTTAAAACAGGGGGATTCAAGTGCAGAGGTGTGGTAAGTGTGGGAATTTAAAACAGGGGAATTCAAAGACAGGGGATTACACAGGGGAACACATTTATCAAACTTATTGTGCAGCTATTTTTGCCTGCCTGCCTTTTTATCTTGTGGTAACTGGCACATATGAGAGGTAGCATGATTGTCCATTTAACTCACAAACTGCCATATGTTTGCACACCTGGAACAACCGTTCCAGGGTGCATACCTCTGTGGCAGATGTGAGCAAGTAGTCTCTCTGGAAGCTCGTATTAGAGATCTGGAGGGGCAGGTTGCAACATTGAGAAAGACGGACAATCTTGAGAGGGGTCTGCTGACTGAGCAGCAGGAAGCGGTGGTAGGTAGTTCTGGGGGTGGAGACTGCACAAAGAAAGAGCAGGTAGCCAGATGGGTTACAGTTAGACATAGCAAGGGGGGTGGACAGAGAAATAGGGAGGACACTCCTGTGTTTACTAATCCTAACAGATTTGCTACATTAAGTAATGATGCTGGGGATGCTGACACAGGAATGTCTTTGCTGGAGAGGACTGTTCTCTCTAACAGCCGAGTGAACAGCCCCTCTAGCACGGATGGGATCCAGGACTCAGGCAGACCTAGACAGATGGTGGTGGTAGGGGATTCTATTATTAGGAAGACAGACAGGATAATCTGTCGCCAAGATCGCCACAATCGTACAGTTTGCTGTCTCCCGGGAGCTCGGGTTCGACATGTGGCTGATCGGGTTGATAGATTGTTGGGAGGGGCTGGGCATGACCCGGCTGTCATGGTACATGTTGTTACTAATGACAAAGTCAGTAGAAAATGGAGGTCCGTTAAGAAGGATTTCAGGGACCTAGGATATAAGCTTAAGCAGAGGACCTCTAAGGTAGTATTTTCTGAAATTCTACCTGTGCCACGCGCTACATTAGAAAGGCAACGGGCGATTAGGGAGCTAAATGCGTGGATAAAGACTTGGTGTAAGCAGGAGGGGTTTGGGTTCCTAGAGCACTGGTCAGTCTTTTCCCTTGGGAGCAATCTTTATAGTAGTGATGGATTGCACCTTAGTGGAAGCGGTGCTGGGTGATAGGATGGTTAGAAGGCTGGAGGAGACTTTAAACTAGAAAGGGGGGGGGAGGGAGCTGCAACACAGGCTGGGGAAGATAGTATAATTGAGGGAATGGGATTAGAGAAGGGTCATGGGGGTGGAGAGGGGGAATGGGCTAGTTCATCTAATAGGGAGTTGCCATTGTTACAGCCTGATAAAAGACAAATACATCTGAAAAAGAACGAAATCTTTAAGAATGGGAAAAAGATAAAATGTATGCATGCAAATGCTCGCAGTCTGGCTGGTAAGAGGGGGGAACTAGAAATGATTGCAGTACATGAGCAGCATGATCTGATTGGAGTGTCTGAAACCTGGTTAGATGATACGTATGACTTGGCAGTCAATCTAGAGGGTTATTCACTTTTTAGGAGGGACAGGGTTAATAAAAGGGGAGGAGGGGTATGCCTATATGTAAAGCAGGCCTTAAAACCTAGTTTAAGGGAAGATATAAATGAAGGGTCCAATGAAAAGGTAGAGGCCTTGTGGGTTGAAATACACACTGGGGGCACACATAATAAAAAGATATTGGTGGGGGTTTGCTACAAGCCACCTAATGTTGGGGAGTTGGAGGAAGCCCAACTTTTACTGCAAATGGAAAAGGCTGCTAGGTCAGCAAAGGTAATAATAATGGGAGATTTCAACTACCCTGAAATTGACTGGAGCAATATGAATTCAGGCACAACAAAGGGAAATATTTTTCTAAGTATGATAAATGATAATTTTATGTCCCAACTAGTAGAGGAGCCAACTAGAAAAGAGGCCTTGCTTGACCTAGTGCTCTCAAACGATTCTGACATTGTAAACAATGTGCAGGTAAGGGAACATTTGGGCAGCAGTGACCACAATATTGTATCCTTTGAAGTTTGTTATGAGAAACCCAATAGCAAGAGTTTAACCAAAACATTCAATTTCAAAAAGGCTAATTTTACAAAGTTAAAAGAAGCTTTAAAGGATATCCAGTGGGATGTAATTTTCAAAGATAAAAATGCACAAGAATCATGGAATGTATTTAAAATGCTCTTGGGCAAATATACACGTCAATATATACCATTGGGGAATAAGCACAAGAGAAGTAAAGCAAAACCAATGTGGATTAATAATGTGGTTAGCAGGGAAATGAGAAATAAAAAGCAGGCTTTTAAGGTGTTTAAGTCAAACGGGTCAGATGCATCATTTAAAAAATATAAAGAATGTAAAAAATCTGCAAACAAGCAATTAAGCTAGCTAAAATAGAAAATGAGCGAAACATTGCAAATGAGAGCAAGAAAAACCCTAAACAATTCTACAAGTATATTAACAACAAAAAAGTTAAGGTTGTTAGGACTGAAACAGGTAAATTGATTAGTGAGGATAAAGCTATGGCTGACACCCTAAATACGTTCTTTGCTTCAGTATATACAAAGGAAGCAGAAATGACAAGCTGTGGGCAAACAGATAAAACCATGGAATTTCCTCCAACATCTACATGGCTTACTGAGGACAAGGTCCAAAAGAGACTGGAAAGGGTTATAGTGAATAAAGCGCCTGGACCGAACGGTATACACCCAAGGGTAATTAAGGAACTTAGTTCAGTAATAGCAAAACCATTATACTTAATATTTATTGATTCGCTTTCATCAGGCATAGTGCCCTGTGATTGGAGGAAAGCTGATGTAGTTCCATTGTTTAAAAAGGGAGCAAGATCCAAACCAGGAAATTATAGACCTGTGAGCTTGACTTCCATAGTGGGTAAGATACTAGAAGGGTTATTAACTGACAGTATTCAGAACTATGTGAAGGCAAACAATATCATTAGTAGGAATCAGCATGGTTTCATGAAGAACAGATCATATCAGACTAATTTACTTGCATTTTACAAAAGGGTAAGTAGTAATTTGGACAGGGGAATTGCTGTTGATGTAGTATACTTGGATTTTGCAAAAGCCTTTGACACAGTGCCTCACAACAGGTTACTGCATAAATTAAAAGGCTTTGGTTTGGGTGGTGTTATCTGTACATGGATTGAGAACTGGTTAAATGATAGATGGCAGAGAGTTGTTGTAAATGGAACTTTTTCAAATTGGTCTAGGGTTATAAGTGGGGTGCCGCAGGGTTTAGTCCTGGGCCCAATGCTTTTTAATTTGTTTATTAATGATCTAGAAGTGGGAATTAAAAGTAGCATCTCAGTCTTTGCTGATGACACTAAGCTATGTAAGGAAATACATACAGAGCTCAATGTTTTTGCCCTACAGAAGGATTTAGATAAACTAAGTGAATGGGCAGAAAAGTGGCAGATGACATTTAATGTAGATAAATGTAAGGTTATGCATTTGGTTTGTAGAAACAAACTTGCTACATATACTCTAAATGGGAAACAACTTGGGAAATCCTCATTAGAGAAAGATTTAGGTGTACTGATAGACAATAGTCTTCACAGCAGTGTGCAGAGTCACTCAGCTGCTGCAAGAGCAAATAGAGTACTAGCCTGCATAAAAAGAGGTGTAGAAGCAAGGGATGCTAATATTATCCTAACTCTGTATAAATCCTTGGTTAGGCCTCATCTAGAATATGGAGTACAATTTTGGGCACCAGTTCTTAAAAAAGACATTATTGAACTGGAAAAGGTGCAGAGACATGCAACAAAACTGATAAAGGGATTGGAGGATCTGAGTTATAAAGAGAGATTGCCAAACTGGGTTTGTTCACATTAGAGAAGAGACGTCTAAGGGGTGATATGATTACCATTTACAAATACATTCAAGGTCAATACAAAGAACTATCCAATGAATTATTTATGCAAAGAGCTGAGCTAAGAACAAGAGGTCATCCATTAAGACTTGAGGAAAGGCGCTTTCGACTAAAACACAGGCAGGGATTCTTTACAGTAAGGGCAGTAAGGCTATGGAATTCTTTGTCTCGGGATGTTGTGCTTGCAGATAATGTAACTGCATTCAAAAAAGCAATGGATGCCTATCTAGCACAGAACAATATTGACAGTTATGACAGATTTGACACACACACACACACACACACACACACACACACACACACACACACACACACACACACACACACACACACACACACACACACACACACACACACCTACACTGGAAATTGCTCCAGAGGGCTTTTTTGTTGCCTTCCTCTGGATCAACAGGGGTGTTGTTGGCATGGGCTGGACTTGATGGACGCATGTCTTTTTTCAGCTTTATCTACTATGTTACTAAGTAGCAGTGTTTGCACCAGTAAGGTAGTAGTAGAAGTGTTACACCAGTAAGGCAGTAGTAACAGCATTTGCACCAGTATGTCAGCAGTAGCAGTGTTACCCCAGTAAGGCAGTAGTAGCAGTGTTTGCATCAATAAGGCAGTAGTAGCAGTGTTTGCACCAGTAAGGTAGTAGAAGCAGTGTTACACCAGTAAGGTAGTAGTAACAGTGTTACACCACTAAGTCAGAGTAGCAGTGTTGTACCAGTAAGGTAGTAGTAGTAACAGTGTTACACCAGTAAGTCAGTAGTAGCAGTGCTTCACCAGTAAGCTAGTAGTAGCAGTGTTACAACAGTAAGCCAATACTACCAGTGTTACACCAGTAAGGCAGTAGTAGCAGTGTTTCACCAGTAAGTCAGTAGTAGCAGTGTTACACCAGTAAGGTAGTAGTAGCAGTGTTACAATAGTAAGGTAGTAGTAGCAGTGTTACACCAGTTAGTCATTAGTAGTAGTGTTACACCAGTAAGTCAGTAGTAGCAGT
This sequence comes from Rhinophrynus dorsalis, assembly GCA_037306005.1. Taxonomy (NCBI): domain Eukaryota; kingdom Metazoa; phylum Chordata; class Amphibia; order Anura; family Rhinophrynidae; genus Rhinophrynus; species Rhinophrynus dorsalis. The sequence goes on along the minus strand of CM074727.1, from coordinate 190,869,242 downwards.
GTTACACTAGTAAGGTAGTAGTAGCAGTGTTACACCAGTAGGTCAGTACTAGCAGCGTTACACCAGTAAGTCAGCAGTAGTATTGTTAGTTCTTCAGCTAAAAGTGGGACCTGTTGTAATAGCCCCCAATGTTTCACGGGAGAAAAAGGTTCACAGATTCTGGGTCTTGCGTTTCGATGGCCCTGATAAATCTTTTAACTAGATCGTCTTAAGTAAACAGGACAGCTAGTATGTCTGATAATGCCGATAACTGCACCTTAACAGAGGCAGGTTTCACACCTAGATCACACTCCTCTTGTAAAAAGTCCAGGATTCTGGCTGACAAAATGTCTGATCTTGACAGACTAATTTAGCACAATAATTTCTGAAAGTAGAACAAACACGATAATATATCTTTGCTGTAGAGGGCTTCTTGCCCTTAAAAACAGTTTTAGCCACTTTGGTGGAAAGTCCCCTTGAAGTTAAAGACTGCCCCTCAGCCTCCAGGCCGGCAGGCTTGTTGCTTCTACAGGAAGGTTAATTTACTGAATATAGCATTCTACTTCTTTTGTATAAAGAACTTCAATCCTCAGATGCTCCCTGTGTGTACACGATATTCTTACGCCTGCGATATCAGAATGTCACTATTTTCATCCAAGCGGCATTCTGATATTGTTGTTTTCAACACAGCAGCATTTTTAATGCACTGCTGCATTGCACGCTCAATAGATGGCTACATTTTCAAAGTGAACCATACATCTTGATGGTTGTTTTTCTGATAATGGTGTTCAGATTCTTCAAGTCCAGAATTGGTCTGAAACCTCCCTTCGCCTTGGGTACACTGAATAATCAAGTAAAATCCCACGTGCCTTTGACATAGAGGAACTGACTCTATAACTCTATTGTGGACTAAGACCTTTACGGCCTGTAGAAAGAAAGGTCAGAGATGCTCAACTAGACTCATGAGCTAGCAAATACATGCAAAGAGCTGACTAGGACTGCGTCCTGCACCCAGGGTGCTGTCTCTTTTAGCTCACCAGTGCCATACACAGAGAGGAAATTTTTGAAGCATATCATGCTGGTCCTGCAAATTACCCTATGGGTAATGGGGCAATCCAGATGTTGACCCCTTGCTCACAAGAGCCTAGAGGGATCAGCTGCACCTCATGATGAAACCCAACAAGCCCAAAAGGATTTAGCATTTTATTTTTTGAAGAAGAAGAAAAAGAACTGTCTGGTATTTTACGGTTGGACTGTCATTTTGGCCGGACCTGTATGATGTGTCTCAGAATATTTCTTCTCTGTGTATGGCATTTGTGAACTAAAAGAGATTGTACCCTGGGTGCAGGACATCATCCTAGTGAGCTCCTTCCATACCCTTTCAAGCTCTTGAGCCTAGATGAGCATTTATCTATATGTAAATTACTGTATATGTTGGTCACCTTAAGGGAATGGGGGAATCCAGATGTGGCAAAATAAATAAATAAATAAATAAATAAATAAATAAATAAATAAATAAATAAATAAAATAAATAAATGAAACTAGTTGAGCATCTCTGACTTCTTCTCTCTATATGCAAATAACTCTTAGAGCTGGTCACCCTGAAGGTAATGGGGGAATCCAGATGTGGACCTGTGCTCTCAAGTGCCTAGAGGATCAACCGCACCTCACCGATGAGACCTAACACGGTTGAAATGCATGCATGGGCTGGCATTTTGGCAGGAACTGTATAATGTGGTTCAGAATATTTCTTCTCTATGTACGGCAGTAATAAGCTAAAAGAGATTGCACCCTGGGTGCAGTACACAGTCCTAGTGAGCTCTTTGCCTACCCTTGCAACCTCATGAGACTAGATGAGCATCTCTGAGTTCTTCTTTCTATATGCATATTAGTCTTAGAGATGGTCTCCCTAAGGGTAATGGGGGAATCCGGAAGTGGACCCCTTGCTCACATTTGCTTATAGGCATCAGCTGCACCTCCCTGATGAGATCTAAAAAAAGGCTGAAAGTATGCCTGGGGTTAGTTGTTTTCTTTGTGCAGAGAGAAATTGTCTTGCATTTCTTGGCTGGACTGTCATGTTGGCAGGACCTATAAGATATGCTTCAGATTATTTCTTCCCTGTATAAGGCACTTGTGAGGTAAAAAACGATGGTACCCTGGGCTCTGAACATAGTCCTAGTGAGCACTTTGCATGCTCTTGCAAGCTCATGAGCCTAGTTGAACATCTCTGACTTCATCTCGTTATATGCAAATTACTCTTAGGGGAATCCAGGTGTGGACCCGTTGCTCTCAAGTGCCTAGAGGGATTATCTGCACCTTACCGATGAGTCCCAACAAGGCTGAAACATATGTATGGGGTTAGGTATTGTCTTTATTAAGAGAAAAAATGTCTGGCACTTTGTGTCTGGGCTGTCATTTTGGCAGGACGTGTATGATGTGCTTTAAAATATTTCTTCTCTGTATATGGCACTGGTGAGCTAATGAGATTGCAAGTTCATGAGCCTAGTTGACCATCTCTGACTTCTTCATTCTCTCGCTATGCAGATTAGGCTTAGGGTTGGTCACCTTAAGGTTAGTGGTGGAATCCAGTCGTGGGCACCTTGCTCACAAACACCTAGAGGGATCAAATGCATCTCAATGATAAGTCCCAAACGTATGCTTGGGGTTAGCAGTGTTATCTGTTTGGAAAACAATTGTTTGTTATTTTGTGGCTGGACTGTAATTTGGCAGGACCTGTATGATATGCTTTTGACTTTTTCCTCTCTGTATGGCCGCTTGTGAGCTAAAGGGGATTGCACCCTGAGTGCAGGACATAGTCCTAGTGAGCTCTTTGCCTATTCTTGCAAGTACATGAGCTCAGTTCAGTGTCTCTGACTTCTGTATGTATGCAAATTACTCTTAGGGTTAGTCACTATAAGGGTAATGGGGGAATCAAGATGTGGACTCCTTGCTCATAAGTGCCTTGAGGTATCAGTTCTATATCATAGAAAAGGCTGATATGTATGGCTAGGGTTAACTGGTTTACTTGCTCAGAGAAAAATTATCGCTAGGGTTAACTGGTTTACTTGCTCAGAGAAAATTATCTGGCATTTTGTGAATGGACTGTAATTTTGAAAGGACCTGTGTGATATGCTTTGGAATATTTCTTCTCTGTGTATGGCATTTGTGAGCTAAAAGAGATTGCACCCTGGGTGCAGGAATACGTTCTAGTGCTCACTCTGCATACTCTTGCAAGTTCTTGAGCTTAGTTGAGAATCTCTGACTTCTCCTCTCTATATGCAAATAACTCTTAGGGTTTGTCACCCTAAGGGTAATGGGGAAATCCAGATGTGGACCCCTTGCTCACAAGTGTTTGGAGGGATTGCCTACAATGCACAAAACCGGGCCCAAAAAGGTTAAAATATATGTCTGTGGTTCTCTGTTTTGCTTGTTTAAGGAAGAATTGGCTGTAATTTTGTGGCAGGACTTGTATGATATGCTTTAGAATTTTTCTTCTATGTGTATGATACTTGTGAGTTAAAAGAGATTGCACCCTAGGTACAGGATGTATATGCAAATTATTCTTAGGCTTGGTCACCTTAAGGGTAATGGGGGAGTCCAGACGTGGATTCCTTGCTCACAATTGCCTAGAAGGATCAACAGAACATCACGCATGAGGCCCAATAAGGCTGAAATGTACGTCTGGGATTAGTTGTTTCACTTATTTAGAGAAGAATTGTCCTTTTGGAAGGACCTGAATGATATGCTTCAGAATACTTATTTTCTGTTTATGGCACTGGTGAGTTAAAAGAGATTGGACCCTGAGGGCAGGCCATAGACCTAGTGAGCTCTTTGCATACTCTTGAAAGCCCATGAGCTTAGCGAAGCATGTCTGACTTCTTCTCTCTATATGCAAATTACTTTTAGGGTTGCTCACCTTAAGGGTAATGGCGGAATCCAGATGTGCTCACAAGTGCACCTCACCGATGAAGCTCAACAAGGCTTAAATGTACTTTTGGGTTTAGCAGGTTTCCTACTTCAATGAAAAATTGTCTGTCATTTTGTGGATGGATTGTAATATTGGCAGAACCTGTGTGATATGCTTCAGAATACTTCTTCTCTGTGGATGGCATTTGTGAGGTAAAAGAGATTGCACCCTGGGTGCAGGACATAGTACTAGTAAGCGCTTTGCACACCCTTTTAAGCTCATGAGCATAGCTGAGAATCTCTGACATCTTCTATTTCTATATGCAAATTGCACTTGGGCTTGGTCACCCTAAGGATAATGGGGGAATCCAGACATGGACCCTTTGCTCACAAGTGCTTAGAGGGGTGAGCTGCACCTCACTGAAGAGGCCAAGACCAAAACTGGTCTGGGGCTAGCTGTTTCTCTTGTTCAGAGAAGAGTTGTCTGGCATCTTGTGGTTGGTCTATTTTAGCAGGATCTGTATGATATGCTTCAGAATGTTTCTTCTCTGTATAAGGCACTTGTGAGCTAAAAGAGATTGTACTCTGGGCGCAGAACATAGTCCTAGTGAGCTCTTTGCATACTCATTCAAGCTCATGACTTCTTCTCACTATATGGAAATTACTCTTAGGGTTGGTGACCCTAAGATTATGGGGGGAACCCAGACACTGACCCCTTGTTCACAAGTGCTGCACATCTCTAAAGAGGCCAACAAGGTTAAAATGTACGTCTGGGGAATAGCTGCTTTCCTTGTTCAGAGGACAATTGTCTTGCATTTCGTGGTTGGACTGTCATTTTGGCAGGACCAGTATGATATACATCAGAATATTTCTTCTTGTGTAAAATATACTTCTGGGGTTTGCCAATTACCTTTGTCAGAGTAAAATCGTATGGCATTTTGTTGCTGGACTGTAATTTTGGCAGGACGTGTATATGCATCAGAATATTTCTTCTCTGTGTGTAGCACTTGTGAGTGAAAAGGGACTGAATTCTGGGTGTAGGGAACAGTCCTAGTAAGACCTTTGTATACCCTTGCAAGTTCATGACCCTAGTTGAGCCTCTCTGACTTCTCCTCTCTATATGCAAATTACTCTTAGGGTTGGTAACTCTAAAGGTTATGGGGGAATCTAGACATGGACCCCTCGCGCACATGTTACTAGAGGGATCAGCTGCACCTCGCAGACGAGGCACAATAAGGCTGAAGCAGAGGTCTGGGGTTAGCTGTTTCTTTAGATGAGAGAAGAATTGTCTGGCATTTCATGGCTGGACTGTCATTTGGCAGGACCTGTATGATATGCTTCAGAATATTTCTTCTTTGTGTTTGGCATTTGTGAGCTAAAAGAGGTTGCACCTTGGGGGCGAGGACACAGTCCCAGTGAGCTTCTGCATATCCTTGCAAGCTCATGAGCCTAGCTGAGCATCTCTGACTTCTTCTATCTATATGCAAATTAGTCTTAGGGGTGGTCATCCTAAGGGTAATGGGGGAATCCAGATGTGGACCTGTTGCTCTGAAGTACCTGTGAGATAATATATGCATCACAGATAGGACCCAACACACCCCACCAACAAATAAATGTGTTTAGCTATTTTCTTTGTTAAGAGAAGAATTGTCTGGTATTTTGGCATGACCTGTATAAAGTGGTTCAGAATATTTCTACTCTGTGTTGGCACCAGGGATATGCACAGACATTTTGGGGGGCAGGGGCTCAAATGAAAAAAAGAGAACTTCTCATAATTATTTATTCAAAATATATATTTAAAAATGAAATTACATCTCAGGAGCCTATAGGCACAGAAATCTGAAGCCCCCCCATTGGCCATCTCCACATTGCCCCCCCATCATCTCCATATTGCCCTTACATTGTCCCCTGTCAGCTCCATATTGCCCCCATCAGCTCCACATTGCCCCCATCATCTCCATATTGCCTCAATCAGCTTCAACTTACCCTCACATTGCAGCCTTCATCTCCATATTGCCCCCCATCAGCTCCATACTGCCCCATCAGCTCCAACTTACCCTCACATTGCAGCTTTCATCTCCATATTGCCCCCCATCAGCTCCATATTGCCATCAGCTCCAACTTACCCTCACACACATTGCCCCATCATCTCTACATTGCCATAATCTCCATCTTGCCCCCCATCACATCCATATTGCCCCCCAGTGTACATTTCCTACCTCTTCCCTGGTGGTCCAGGGGCAGGAGACGTCTGTATGTGCCTCCTTTGGCACAGACCTGTAGCTGCTGGAGCTCCCGTGCCTCCTTCTCTTCATGCAGAGCGCTGGGAGATGATGTCATCTCCCAGCGCTCTGTAATACTAAAGAGCCAACGAGGGAGCGCAGCATCAACAGGTCTGTCCTGATGGAGGCACAGACCTGACTGGGCGGTGGGGTGCTTAGTGCAGGCGGTGAGGCAACTTTTTTTTTTTGTTAAAAGGGCACGAGAGCACTTTGGACAAAAAGGACAGGTGCTGAAGCCCCCCTTGGTGTCTATGTGTGCACTTGTGAGCTAAAAGAGATTGCACCCTGGGTGTAGTACGTAGTCCTAGTGAGCTCTTTGCATCCCCTTGCAAGCTCATGAGACTAGTTGACCATCTCTGATTTCTTCTCTCTATATGCAAATTACGCTTAGGGATGGTCGCCATAAGGGTAATGGGGGAATCCAGACGTGGACACTTTGCTCACAAGTGTTTAGAATGATCAGTAGCACCTTGCTGATGATGCTTAATAAGGCTGAAATGTGTGGTATGAGCTACTTCCCTTGGTCAGAGAAGAATTGTCAGGCATTTCATAGCTAGACTTTTAGCAGGACCTGTATGATGTGGTTCAGAATATTTCTTCTCTGTGTATAGCACTAGTGAGCTCATAAGACTAGTTCAGCATCTCTGACTTCTGTTGGTCACTCTCAGGGTAAAGGGGGAATTCAGATTTGGACACATTGCTCACAAGTGCTTAGAGGGATCAGTTGTGTCTCACTGATGAAGCTCAAGAAGGCTAAAACATACTTTTGGAGTTAGCTGATTTTCTTTATTCATAGAACAAATGCCTCGTATTTTGTGGCTGAACTGTGATTTGGTAGGAACTGTATACTATACTTCAGAATATTTCTTTTCTGTGTATGGCACTTGTGAGCTAACAAAGATTGCACACTGGTCTTAGGACAGTGAACTCTTTGCATACCCTTGCAAGCTCATGAGTCTAGCTGAGCATCTCTTCCTCTCTATATGCAAATAACTCTTAGGAATGGTCACCTTAAGCATAATGGGGGAATCCAGACAGGGAAATCTTTCTAACATGCGTTTAGAAGAATAAGCAGCACATCCCAAAAAAAAAAAAAAAAAAAAAAAAAAAAAAGCCCAGCAAGGATGAAATGTATGTGTGGGGTGAGTGATTTTTCCTTGTTCACAGAAGAATTGCCTGGTGTTTTATGGCTACTCTGTCATTTGGGCAGTACTTGTATGCTACGTCTCAAAATATTTCTTCTCTGTGTATGGCACTTGTGGGCTACAAGATATTGCACCCTTGCAAGCTCATTAGGCTAGTTCAGCACCTCTGATTTCTTCTCAGTATATGCAAGTTATTCTTGGGTTGGTCACCCTAAAGGTAACAGAGAAATCCAGAAGTGGACCCCTTGCTCACAAATGCATAGATGGATCAGCCACACCTCACTGATGAGACCCAACAAGGCCAAAAATGTATGTCTAAGGTAACAGTTTCACTTGTTGAGAGAAGAATTGTCTGTCATTTTGGCAGGACCTGTGTGATGTGGTTCTGAAGATTTCTTTTCTATGAATCGTACTTGAGAGCTAAATGAGATTGCTCTTTGCATATCGTTGCTAGCTCATGAACTTAGTTGACCATCACTGACTTCTTCTCTCTATATGCAAATTTTTTTTTTTAGGGTTAGTCACACTAAGGGTAATGGGGGAATCCAGACGTGGACCCCTTGCTCACCAGTGCCTAGAGAGATCATCTTTACCTTACTGATAAGGCCCCATAAAGCTGAAATGTATGTCTGGGGTTAGCTATTTCCCTTGTTCAGAGAAGAATTGTGTGGCATTTTGTGGTTACACTGATATTTTGGTAGGAGCTGTATGACTTGCTTTAGAACATTTCTTCTCTGTGTATGGCACTTGTTAGCTCAGAGAGGTTGCACCCTTGGCACCGGACACAGTCCCAGTGAGCTCTTTGCATACCCTTGGAAAAAAAAAAAAAAAAAAAGCTTATTCTTCAGAGTAGCATCAGACCCCCGATATCAGAAGGATCTCCTAACTGAAAGAGAAGACTTCGCAATAAGCTTGATCATGTCCATAGTATGCAAAATTTTTTTGTAAAGTTGATACCTTTATTGGCTAACTAAACAGATTTAAAATGCAAGCTTTCAAGACTTCTTAGGTCTCTTCCTCAGGCATGTTATACAGATGAATATGAAAACTTCTCTCTTAAATACAAGTACACATTACATTGTTTATAATGGAAATCAGATAACAACGTTAGTCCAGATACCAATTCCTTGATCAGTCAATGTAGAGGATGTGATTTAAATAGCATTCTTCCTCTGGGTCCAGGTATTTATGATTCCAGAGGGACTGTCGTAAAAGTTAATTCACCATTAAGTACTGTGTCAGGAATTCCCTGTCCCTGTTCATGCCATAGGTCAAAGAGTCAAATTGTAACATTAATTTTACCTCCCATAATTTTCTGTCCCTCTGATTGCGAAATTGTCCCATTAGTACAGTCAATTTAATATCCCTGATACTGTGCCCACTTTGGCAAAAATGTTCTCCCACTGGTGTCTCTGTCTTTTTGTTGTTAATACTGGATCTGTGGGAATTAAACCTCTTATGTAATTTCTGTCCCGTTTCCCCCACATAAAGAGCTGTTGGGCATTTTGCACACATGATAAGGTATATTACATTGGATGATTTGCAGGTGAAATTACCATTGATCTTATGGTGTAACTGGGTGTTTGGGATGGGTATCTTGTCTGTGGTATAAATGTGTGCACAGGTTCCTACTTTGTAGGCAGGGTAATGTGCCATTTTTTGTATTTTTGTTCAGGGCACTCCTTACCATCAGTTGCTTTAAATTGGGAGGCTGTCTGAAGGAGAGTAAGGGAGGCTGTGGAAATATGTTCTTAAGTCTTTCATCTGTGTGTAAGGTTGCTTGAAGTTCTCTTGATATTTTGCGCAGAGCTTCAACCTGGGGGTGGTAAGTGACAACAAGTGGCACACGGTTTCCCTTATGCTGTTCTTTGTAGCTCAACAGATCTTTTCTTGGTATGTGAGTAGCTTTCTGTATCTGACTGTCAATAATCCTTGCACTGTAACCCTGTCTTACAAAGTCTCTTCTGAGTTTCTGGAGGTGCTTGTCACGGTCCGCCATGTCAGAACAGATGCGATTATATCTGATGGCCTGGCTGTATATGATGGAGTTCTTTGTGTGTTTTGGGTGAAAGCTATCATTCCTCAGGTAGGTTGGTCTGTCTGTTGGTTTACGGTACAAGGATGTGTGGATGGAGTTGTTCTGAATACTGATAGTCGTGTCTAGGAAGTTAATGTTTGTGCGTGAGTGACTGAGTGTTAGATTGATACTGGGGTGGAATGCATTGTAATTTTTGTGGAATTTGAGAAGTTCCTCTTCACTGGCTGTCCAGATGATAAGAACATCATCTATGTAGCGGAGATAGACCAGGGGTTTTGTCTGGCAGGTGGACAGGAAGTCCTCTTCTAACTTTGCCATGAACAAGTTGGCATATTGTGGTGCCATTCGGGTACCAATTGCAGTCCCCATTTTCTGGAGGTAGAGGTCCTGTCCAAATTTGAAGTAGTTGTGCATCATCCAATGTAATATACCTTATCATGTGTGCAAAATGCCCAACAGCTCTTTATGTGGGGGAAACGGGACAGAAATTACATAAGAGGTTTAATTCCCACAGATCCAGTATTAACAACAAAAAGACAGAGACACCAGTAGGGACCGAACATTTTTGCCAAAGTGGGCACAGTATCAGGGATATTAAATTGACTGTACTAATGGGACAATTTCGCAATCAGAGGGACAGAAAATTATGGGAGGTAAAATTAATGTTACAATTTGACTCTTTGACCTATGGCATGAACAGGGACAGGGAATTCCTGACACAGTACTTAATGGTGAATTAACTTTTACGACAGTCCCTCTGGAATCATAAATACCTGGACCCAGAGGAAGAATGCTATTTAAATCACATCCTCTACCATTGACTGATCAAGGAATTGGTATCTGGACTAACGTTGTTATCTGATTTCCATTATAAACAATGTAATGTGTACTTGTATTTAAGAGAGAAGTTTTCATATTCATCTGTATAACATGCCTGAGGAAGAGACCTAAGAAGTCTTGAAAGCTTGCATTTTAAATCTGTTTAGTTAGCCAATAAAGGTATCAACTTTACAAAAAAATTTTGCATCCTGTATTTCTACGGCTAACACGGTACCAACTCTCATCTATTATTATCATGTCCATAGTAGCATCACAAAACAATTTTAAAAGCTAAATTTGCAAAGCTAAAAGCAGCATTAAAGGATATTCAGTAATCTTCAAAGATACAAATGCACAAGAATCATGGAATTTGTTTAAAATGTTCTTAAACAATATATATGTTGTGAAGAAACAGGGGGCTAATCTCTAATGTCCCTGCGATATGTGAGGACTGTGGGATTACATGGACATTACAGACGATACATCTGCTATGGACTTTAGCCATATTAAAGGGATAGTAATACTTAAAATGTAAAAAAAAATTTGTCGTAGGGTTTATGCCCCTGAGTAAAACAAGGTTACTCCCACTGCTGAGAGATATTTTATTAAAAAATTACAACAGCTCAAACTTTAATTTGTTAGGTGCAATACCACAGTGGCCTGAAAATGTACAGTGGCGCTGTTGCTACACCATCCTATGGACTGCTCTGGTCTGTAGACCATAAATCTCCATAGGATGGTGCAGCAACAGCGCCACTGTAAAATTTTCAGGCCACTGTGATATTGCACCTAAAAAATTCAAGTTTAAGCTGTAATCACTTTTAAATAAAACAACTTTCAGCAGTGGGAGTTCCCTTGTTTTACTCAGGGGCATAAACCCTACAACATAAATATTTTTTACACCTTAAGTATTTGTAACGGATCCTACTCCGTTACTGAAAACCTTATCTGGGTATACGACTTATCAGCCCATTATACAAGGAATTGTGGACATTTCTGTTGTGCCTGAAACACCTCTTCTCTAGGCGTATGGATTGCCAGCCCAGTATTGCAGGCTATGGAGAACTTTGACACTTTATACTGGCGGACAGCTACGCCCAAAAAGACTAAGAATCATAGCCTGCTGGCTTACCTTCAAGGGACAGGGCAGTTAGGGGTTAATTATTTGAGTTTGGGCAAGGCAGCTAATCTCATTTATGCAAAAGAGTCACTCAGCCCAAACTGCTTTGTGTGACAATGTGTACTGCAGCCCTGTCAAACAACGGTACTTGGCTCATGCCTTTGTCCCTCTGTTTATCCTCCATTGTTCACCTAACGTAATCATGTCTGGCCCATTGTGTTATGTCTCCACCAGTTGCTGTTCACTACTGTATCTATTAGATTGTGCTATGTTTCATGCACTGCCCCCTCCCAGTTAAAGGGATAGTAATACTTCGTTTTAACTTTATTTTATTTTGTAGGCATTAAAAAAACATGAAGAATGATATAAGTCTTATCTCTCAAACCTTTATGGTTTAAGAGATATTCACAAGCAAAGTATCCCCCCCCCTGTTCAGCCAGATCAGAAGGGAGGTGCCCAGGTAGACTGCAGAGAGGGACAATCTTCAATTAAGATAAGGGAAAAACCTGAAAAACTTGTCAAGGGAGGGAAGGGCTTTCATTGTTTTCATACAAAGAAGATTGTCCCCTGCTGTTATCTGTCTGGTCTATGGACTGGATTGCACATCTGAGAAGAGATGGCTTACACTAGGTAAAAGGGGGGCAGGGCTTTCATTGTTCTCATAGGAAGAAGATTGTCCCCTTATGTTATCTGTCTGGTCTATGGACTGGATTCCACATCTGAGAAGAGATGGCTTACACTAGGTAAAAGGGGGGCAGGGCTTTCATTGTTCTCATAGGAAGAAGATTGTCCCCTGCTGTTATCTGTCTGGTCTATGGAGTGGATTCCACATCTGAGAAGAGATGGCTTACACTAGGTAAAAGGGAGGCAGGGATTTCATTGTTCTCATAGGAAGAAGATTGTCCCCTGCTGTTATCTGTCTGGTCTATGGACTGGATTCCACATCTGAGAAGAGATGGCTTACACTAGGTAAAAGGGGCGGGAGGGGAGACTTTGCTTGTGAATATCTCATAAACCATAAAGGTTTGAGAGATAAGACTTATATCATTCTTCATGTTTTTTTAATGCCTACAAAATAAAATAAAGTTAAAACGAAGTATTACTATCCCTTTAATGTAGTTTGAAATGTATAAATAACCAGTGGTTTCACCTAATAAAGAGTCGGTTGTTTTACAGTAAGAAGAAGAGTCCTGGTGTCTTTATGCTCCTGTGGTTTAAAGTATCCCCTATGATGCCCATTTGAGCCAAGTATCCTGTATCGTTGACTGCCTGCTGCCAGCTATCTGCGGATCCGATTCCGAGTCGGGACTTAGTATGCTGTCCGGCGCCGATGTGGACTCTGTTCGACATAGCTGTGTCTCCTGTGACATCCTCCAGCTGTCCTTCGACCGGGAGTAGAGGCCTCACTCTCTACGTCCCACGGTACCAGTCTGTGAGTCAACAACAGGTCCGTCCATCCTCCAACCGGTGCATTCAACGACGCCTATCTAGCGTAGAGAGGGAGAAACCCGGAACAAAGGCGGAGGATTTCCTGGCGTCCTTAGCTTCCGTTACAATATTACTATCCCTTTAAGTCATTTTAACCCTGCATAGCAGTATTGTGCTGTGCCCTGCCACCTATTGGTCGGTGACATGCATAGCAGCATTGATCTGTGCACTGCCACCTATTGGTTAGTGACATGAATAGCAGCAATGTCCTGTACACTGCCACCTATTGGTTGGTGACATGCATAGCAGCAATGTCCTGTGCACTGCCATCTATTGGTTGGTGACATACATTTCAGCATTGCTGTGTCCCATTGGAGAGGCCAATAGCCAGGCAGTCTGCAAATATGTTACTACTGCATTCCTGTACCTCCAGTCTTCAATGTCTTAAAGGGACACTAACGGCCCATAAAAAAAAATCTACTTTTGTAGATGTTAAAAAAAACTATGTGCCAGAAATCCTATCTCTCAAACTGCTATGGTTTGAGAGATATTCTCAGTGAAAGTTCCCTCCTCTTCTCCTGACGTCAGTGTCTAGCTGACAGCAGAAGATTCCGGTCTGGGGATCAGACTGTGGCTCTGCAGCATAGCCAAAATCCCTTTATTTCAAAAGAATTACTTCACTGGAAAGGTCTACAAAGTGTGCCTGGTTTGAAAGCACACTTTGTAGATCATTGAAATCCAACAATTGCGGCTCTGCTGAAGAGCCTCCTCGAGTCGCACAACTTGAATCTCCTGCTGTCAGCTTTACAGCCAACATCAGAAGAAGAAGGGGGAACCTTGAAAGCGAATATCTCTCAGACCATAGCGGTTTGTGAGATAGGATTTGTGGCATATAGTATATTTTTTTTAACATCTACAAAAGTAGAAGAATTTTTTATGGAACATTACGGTTCCTTTAATTCTATCCCCCATTCTACACCCCAAAATGATGATACTTGGTTAGGTTGGTTATATGTTTTGTATTCTGTATATTATGATATTTTGCTATATGGATGTAGTGTCACAGCAAGTTAAATGTAGGCTGTGAAAGGCCTGGTAGTGAATATCAATAAACTTAGATGTGTGTTGTTTACTACTAAAGCTGATGTCCAGGTGCTGTTATTGGGGGTGGGTGTTGATTATGTCAGGTCCATGTAACCAAAAGAATCTTGTTAAAGACTGTGTAGTTTTATCAGTGCAGATGGGCTAGTGCCTACCTGGAAGAGGTATGGGAGCAAAGGGGACTGAACCTTCTCCCCAGCAGCAAGGCAGAGAGGTTAGAGCCTACCTGGAGGAGGTGTTGGGAGCAGAGCGGACTGTAACTGCTCCTCAGCAAGAAGGCAGAGAGGTTAGTACCTACCTAGTGGAGACTTTGCAGCAGAGGGTATGATACCAGCTCTGCAGTGACCTGTTCCAGTGCATAGAAGTGTGAGTCCCTACCCAGGTCACTGTGCTACATGGACTGGCTGCACCTGGAGGTCTTCCAATCCAGTTGACCGCCTCTCCTCTGAGTCTATCGGCCCAGGTCTATCTGGTGGTCCTTTGAGGTCAGTCCGGTGTAAATGACCTGGTAGGTACCCCCTAAGCTACAGGGGTGGGTGCCAGGGCCGTCTCATATGCATCAATATATTCCACTGTGGAAAAAGCACAAGACGAGTAAATTGAGACCAATGTGGCTTAATGATTCGGTTTACAGGGATATTAGAAATAAGAAGCAGGCTTTTAAAGGGATAGTAATGTTTCATAATAAAAACAGCTCTAATTAATCATCATAGTATTTGGACTTTGGAGAGTGTTATTTCAATTCTGTCAGAGTTGTAGTTCCAGAGTAATTCAATGACAAAGTGTCCCCCTCCCACCCCTTTTACTGATGTAACACTGCTCAGCCAGAGCAGAAGGGAGGTGCCCAGGTAGACTGCAGAGAGGGACAATCTTCAATTAAGATAGGGGAAAAACCTGAAAAGCTTGTCAAGGGGGGCAGGGCTTTCATTGTTCTCACAGGAAGAAGATTGTCCCCTTTTGTTATCTGTCTGGTCTATGGACTGGATTCCACATCTGAGAAGAGATGGCTTACACTAGGTAAAAGGGGCGGGAGGGGGAAACTTTGCTTGTGAATATCTCATAAACCATAAAGGTTTGAGAGATAAGACTTATATCATTCTTCATGTTTTTTTAATGCCTACAAAATAAAATAAAGTTAAAATGAAGTATTACTATCCCTTTAAAGTGTTTAACTCAGACAGGTCATATGTATTATTTAAAAAATATAAAGAATAAAAAATAAATAAAATCTACAAACAAGTAATTAAGCTAAAATTGAAAATGACAGAAGCATTGCAAAAGAGAGTATGAAAACCCCTAAACAATTCTACAAGTATATTAATAACAAAAATATTAAGGTTAATATTGATTGAGACAGGTGAATTGATTAGTGAGGATAAAGCTATGGCTGACACCCTAAACACATTCTTTGCTTCAGTATATACAAAGGAAGCAGCAATGACAAGCTGTGGGCAAACAGACAAAACCACAGGGTTTCCTCCATCACGTACATGTCTTACTGAGGACAAGGTCCAAAAGAGACTGGAAACTTTTATGGTGAATAAAGCACTTGGACCTGATGATATACACCTAAGGGTACTTAAAGGGATAGCAATGTTTAATTTTAAATTTCTTTAACTTCGTAGGAATTAAAAAAATAATTACATTGATGTAAGTCTTATCTCTCAAACTTTTATGGTTTGAGAGCGCTAACTGGCTAAAGTTCCCCCCTCCAGGCTGTTTCAGAGAATTCTGCCCTCTAGCTGACAGCAGGAGATTCCAGTCCCGGTAACGGCCGGTGGCTCTTCAGCAGAGCCGAAATCGTTCCATTTAGAAATAAATACTTCACTGGAACAGTCTACAAAGTGTGCTTGGCTTGAAAATGCACTTTGTAGACCAATCCAATTAAGTATTTTCTAAAAATCGCAATTTCAGCTCTGCTGAAGAGCCACCGTCCAGTCAAATTACCAGAATCTGCTGCTGTCAACTAGAGCGCTGACATCTCTGAAACAGCTTGGAGGGGGGAACGTTACCCAGTTATAGCTCTCAAACCATAAAAGTTTGAGAGATAAGACTTACATCAATGTAATTATTTTTTTAATACCTCCAATATTAAAGAAACTTAAAATTAAACATTACTATCCCTTTAAGGAACTTAGTTCAGTAACAGCAAGACTATTATACTTAATATTTATTGATTCACTTTCATCAGGCATAGTGCCCTGTGATTGGAGGAAAGCTGATGTAGTTCCATTGTTCAAAAAGGGGACAAGATCCAAACCAGGAAATTATAGACCTGTGAGCTTGACTTCCATAATGGGTAAGATACTAGAAGGGTTACTAACTGACAGTATTCAGAACTATGTGACTTCCATAGTGGGTAAGATACTAGAAGGGTTACTAACTGACAGTATTCAGAACTATGTGACTTCCATAGTGGGTAAGATACTAGAAGGGTTACTAACTGACACTATTCAGGACTATGTGACTTCCATAGTGGGCAAGATACTAGAAGGGTTACTAACTGACACTATTGAGAACTATGTGACTTCCATAGTGGGTAAGATACTAGAAGGGTTATTAACTGACACTATTCAGTACTATGTGACTTCCATAGTGGGTAAGATACTAGAAGGGTTACTAACTGACAGTATTCAGAACTATGTGACTTCCATAGTGGGTAAGATACTAGAAGGGTTACTAACTGACACTATTCAGAACTATGTGACTTCCATAGTGGGTAAGATACTAGAAGGGTTACTAACTGACACTATTCAGCACTATGTGACTTCCATAGTGGGTAAGATACTAGAAGGGTTACTAACTGACAGTATTTAGAGCTATGTGACTTCCATAGTGGGTAAGATACTAGAAGGGTTACTAACTGACAGTATTCAGCACTATGTGACTTCCATAGTGGGTAAGATACTAGAAGGGTTATTAACTGACAGTATTAAGAACTATGTGACTTCCATAGTGGGTAAGATACTAGAAGGGTTACTAACTGACAGTATTCAGAACTATGTGACTTCCATAGTGGATAAGATACTAGAAGGGTTACTAACTGACAGCATTCAGAATTATGTGACTTCCATAGTGGGTAAGACACTAGAAGGGTTACTAACTGACACTATTCAGAACTATGTGACTTCCATAGTGGGTAAGATACTAGAAGGGTTACTAACTGACAGTATTCAGAACTATGTGACTTCCATAGTGGGTAAGATACTAGAAGTGTTACTAACTGACACTATTCAGAACTACGTGACTTCCATAATGGGTAAGATACTAGAAGGGTTACTAACTGACACTATTCAGAACTATGTGACTTCCATAGTGGACAAGATACTAAAAGGGTTACTAACTGACACTATTCAGAACTATGTGACTTCCATAGTGGGTAAGATACTAGAAGGGTTACTAACTGACACTATTCAGAACTATGTGACTTCCATAGTGGGTAAGATACTAGAAGGGTTACTAACTGACACTATTCAGAACTATGTGACTTCCATAGTGGGTAAGATACTAGAAGGGTTACTAATTGTCAGTATTTAGAACTATGTGAAAACAAACACTGTCATAATTAGGAATCAACATGATTTTGTGAATAATAAATCCTGTCAGACTAATTTACTTTCTTTTTATGAAACAGTAGTAATTTGGACAGGGGAATTGCTGTTGATGTAGTATACTTGGATTCTGCAAAAGCCTTTGACACAGTGCCTCACAACAGGTTACTGCATAAATTAAAAGGCTTTGGTTTGGGATGTGATATCTGTAAATGGATTGAGAACTGGTTAAGTGATAGATGGCAGAGAATTGTTGTAAATGGAAACTTTTCATGTTGGTCTAAAGTTGTAAGTAAGGTGCCACAGGATCCAATGCTTTTTAATTTGTTTATTAATGATCTAGAATTGGGAATTGACAGTAGCATCTAAATCTTTGCTGATAGCAAAAAGTTGAGCAAGGAAATACATATAGGGCTGGATGTTTATTCCCTGCGGAAGGATTTAGATAAACTGGTTGAATGGGCAGTAAGTGGCAGATGACATTTAATTTAGATAAATGTAAGGTTATGCATTTGGGCTGTAGAAACAAACATACTACGTATACTCTAAATGGGAAACAACCAGGGGAATCCTCATTAGAGAAAGATTTAGGAGAACTGATAGACAATAGACTTCACAGCAGTGTGCAGAGTCACTCAGCTGCTGCAAGAGCAAATAGGGTACTAGCCTGCATAAAAAGAGGTGTAGATGCATGGATGGGAATATTATCCTACCTCTGTATAAATCCTTGGTTAGGTCTCATCTAGAATATGGAGTACAATTTTGGGCACCAGTTCTTAAAAAGACATTATTGAACTGGAAAAAGTGCAGAGACGTGCAACAAAACTGATAAAGGGATTGGAGGATCTGAGTTATAAAGAGAGACTAGCCAAACTGGGTTTGTTTACATTAGAGAAGAGACGTCTAAGGGGTGATATGATTACCATTTACAAATACATTCTAGGTCAATACAAAGAACTATCCAATGAATTATTTACCCAAAGAGCTGAGCTAAGAACAAAAGGTATCTATTAAGACTAGAGTAAAAGCGCTGTTGACTAAAACAAAGGCAGGGCTCTTTCACAGTAAGGACAGTAAAGCTACGGAATTCTTTGCCTCGGGATGTTGTACTTGCAGATATTGTAACTGCTTTCAAAAAAACAATGGATACCTATCTAATACAGAACAATATTGAGAATTATGACAGATGGCTTCAATGCAGATAGGATGTTGATCCAGGGAAATATCTGACTGACATTTGGAGTCAGGAAGGAATTTTTATACCCCATGGGGCTTAATTGGAAATGGCTTCAATTGTTTGTTTTTTTTGCCTTCCTCTGGATCAACAGGGGTGATTTGGCGTGGACTGTACTTGATGAATGCATGTCTTTTTTTCAGCCTCATCAACTATGTTACTATGTAACATAAGCAATTAGCTTCCTTAATAGTAGCTACCTCCTTTAACAATCTAGATCTGGAAACTGAAGATTCTATCTTCTGTTCCAATTCAGCATTCCAGATCCTCATGGTTCTGGAGAAACTAGCTAAGGCAGTCTCCATCTTTAGATAGTGACCCAGTAAGGCGTATAATTTTTTAAGAGTGCTATCAATCTTCCTATCCACAGAGTCTTTTAAGGAAGAACCATTTTCCAATGAAACAGTAGTTATTCGGGTGATCTGAGTGACTGCTGCATCAACCTTTGGAGGATTGATCCAGTACTTCACATCTTCTTCATTAAAGGGATCCACCTTTGGAGGTGGCTTGATAGTGTAAATGTTTTGTCACCCTTTTGTCATTCCGTCTTTATAATATCAGAAATAGAATGAGGTACTGGAAAGACTGGTAAATCCTTCTATTTTCCCATAAATGTATTATCGATAACATCTAGCTGTTTCTGAGTATCCATCAGTCCCAGGGTCTTCCTTTATAACTTCAGGAAAGGATATGCCTTATGCCTTTTAAAGGTTCCTGATTCATCTACTATATCACCTTCTTCTTCAGATGAGTAAGGAGACTCCTTATCTTGAAAACTCAACTCATTATCGAACATAGAAGATGGGCCTTCACCTGGATCATCTGCTCTGTGCCTTTTTGGAGGGGTTAATAGCTTCTTGCATTTCAGAGAAGGTTTCTTTCATTGATGACTTCCTACCTGACAAGAAGTCTTGGAACTGGGATAGGGAGCTCCTGCCCAGCTCTAAACACATAGTTTAGAGGAGTCGTGGATGAGAGCTTTTTTCACATCCCTAGCATGCTCTAGGTTTCTGGGGTTTATCCTCTTTAATACAAGGGTCACTTGGTGGTTTATCCTGGACAGAGGCTTTGGCAGAGGTGACCATAGCAGAAAAGTATAATAATTAATTGAAAATGGTTCCTGTCCTGTAAATACTAGAGTGTGTTCCACTAATGGAATGCACGCTTGACAAAAGCTTCTTGTATCTAAACAAGGCAGGGAAATAAAAGGATCCTGCTCTGAACAGGCTCTGGATCAGTAGCAGAGGCAAGAGGTGTCAGAATGAAGGTCCAAAGAAACTGAAGAGGCTTCACTTATCCACAAGGTGAACTGGGAGGTAGAGGGCCTCAGAACACCATCAATGATGCACGCACAGGTTGCATTGACATGTGGACGGTCTTAATTCCACTCCGGTACGTCAACAAACTTTAGAGGCATAGGAGATCTCTGGAGGTTCAAATTGAAGGTTAGCATAAAAAAAAACAGAGGTATCCAGTTCACTTTCTCCATAGATGAAGAGATGGTCAATTTCTCTGTGGAAGTTTAAGGGGGCAAGGACGATGGAACTACTGAGACTACCATATACAAGAAATAAGTCTTCTGTAATCAGTATTTTGGAGCAGATAGCTGCCATCTGCCAAGATGGATCCAAAATGTTCTCAATCAGCAGTTCCACCTCTTAAGGAGGAACTGCAGTAGGTTTGATGAACTTGAGGAACAGGGTGAGATTCTGAAAAAAAAAGACCTTTTAGAGAAGGGGTATGGTAGGACAGGAGTTCAAGCAGGGTTTGAGAAAGCAAAACGTTTAGACAGAAATTTGCTTTTAGTCCCCAAAAAAGAAAAATGACATAACATTTTGTTTATTACAGGATATAATGTATTTTCAAGAAATGCCAAGTATATATTAGTGAAACATTGGGGAAATAGTATGAAAGCCCGTGGACACGGGCTAAAGTGCCACCCAGCGGCCCCGGCGCCAGGAGCAGAGACAGGCAGTGAGCCATCTGGCGCTCCGCATCAGCGTGTTCGGCCAGTCTCTACTGCGCATGTGCTATTAGGCACAGAAGGAACTTCTCAGCCTAGCACTTTATACGATATTGCAACGGGACCCACTTTTAGCTGAAGAACTAACAGAACGACCATAAATAATATTTAGGAAAGGAAAAAATGTAAGGAATTTCATTGCCCCAAGTAAAACTAAAATAGTAAGGCAAGAAAAGGACCAACGACGTACTCGTCAGGTAGGACATTTTAGACATAGCCAAATGTGCCAACTGGAAACATATGGATCAACGTGTGGTTACATTCAGAGGTAAATATGATAAAGAGTATTCCATTAATCAAGGGGCTTCGTAATATGATTTAAGAAAATATTGTCTATATTTGTTAAGGGTCTCCCGCTATTTATCATAGCTCCATAAACATTAGTTGTATCTCCCCATTACCCATACTTACTCCTTAAATTGTATTGCTCACTTGTTAATCAAAACGAACAATGGAAAAACATAGGAGGTAAAATGAGTGGAGAATATGCTAATGTGGTTGACCCAGACGGGGGTGAGACCCAGTCCCTCTCTATTTATATATATTCCCCTCCGGTAAGTATCTCTCTATTGCCCCCAGGTAAGTCTCTATTCCTCTCAGGTAAGTCTCTGTCTCTATTCCCTTCAGGTCTCTTTATTTCCCTCAGGTAAGTCTCTGTCTCTATTCCCTTCAGGTCTCTCTATTCCCCTCAGGTAAGTCTCTGTCTCTATCCCCCTCAGGTAAGTCTTTCTATTCCCCTCAGGTAGGTCTCTGTCTCTATTCCCTCAGGTAAGTCTCTCTATTCCCTTAGGCAAGTCGCTCTCACATACACTCTATTACCCCAGAGGTAAGTCGGCCTCTACCCCCGGTAAGTCACACTATCTATGTGTCTCCCTATTTCCCGGTAGGTCTCCCTCACTAGGTCCTTTCTTCTCTCTCTATTCCCCTCAGGTAAGTCTCTATTCCTTCAGGTAAATCTCTGTGTCTATTCCCCTCAGGTAACTCTGTCTCTATTCCCCTCAGGTAAGTCTCTATTCCTTCAGGTAAATCTCTGTGTCTATTCCCCTCAGGTAACTCTGTCTCTATTCCCCTCAGGTAACTCTGTCTCTATTCCCCTCAGGTAAGTCTCTATTCCTTCAGGTAAATCTCTGTGTCTATTCCCCTCAGGTCTCTCTATTCCCCTCAGGTAACTCTGTCTCTATTCCCCTCAGGTAAGTCTCTATTCCTTCAGGTAAATCTCTGTGTCTATTCCCCTCAGGTCTCTCTATTCCCCTCAGGTAACTCTGTCTCTATTCCCCTCAGGTAAGTCTGTCTCTATTCCCCTCAGGTAAGTCTCTGTCTCTATTCCCCTCAGGTCTCTCTATTCCCCTCAGGCAAGTCTGTCTCTATTCCCCTCAGGTAAGTCTCTGTCTCTATTCCCCTCAGGTCTCTCTATTCCCCTCAGGTAAGTCTCTGTCTCTATCCCCCTCAGGTAAGTCTTTCTATTCCCCTCAGGTAAGTCTCTGTCTCTATTCCCTCAGATAAGTCAAGTCTCTCTCACATACACTCTATTACCCCAGAGGTAAGTCGGCCTCTACCCCCGGTAAGTAGCACTATCTATGTGTCTCCCTATTTCCCGGTAGGTCTCCCTCACTAGGTCCTTTCTTCTCTTTCTATTCCCTCAGGTAAGTCTCTCTCTCTATTCCCCTCCGGTATGTCTCTGATCTCTGTTCCCCTCAGGTAAGTCTCTCTCTCTATTCCCCTCAGGTAAGTCTCTCTATCCCCCTCAGGTAAGTCTCTCTATTCCCCTCAGGTAAGTCTCTGTCTCTATTCCCTCAGGTAAGTCTCTGTCTCTATTTCCCTCATGTCTCTCTATTCCCTCTGGTAAGTGTCTCGATTCCCCTCAGGTAAGTCTCTCTCTCTATTCCCCTTCGGTATGTCTCTGATCTCTGTTCCCCTCAGGTAAGTCTCTCTATTCCCTCTGGTAAGTCTCTGTCTCTATTCCCCTCAGGTAAGTCTCTCTATTCCCCTCAGACAAGTATCTGTCTCTATTCCCTCAGGTAAGTATCTGTCTCTATTTCCCTCATGTCTCTCTATTCCCCTCAGGTAAGTCTCTCTATTCCCCCAGGTAAGTCTCTGTCTCTACTCCCCTCAGGTAAGTCTCTCTATTCCCTCAGGTAAGTCTCTGTCTCTGTTCCCCTCAGGTAAGTATCTCTATTCCCTCAGGTAAGTCTCTGTCTATATTCCCCTCAGGTAAGTCTCTGATCTCTATTCCCCTCAGGTAAGTCTCTCTGTTCCCTCAGGTAAGTCTCTGTCTCTATTCCCCTCAGGTAAGTCTCTCTATTCTCTCAGGTAAATCTCTCTATTCCCTCAGGCAAGTCTCTGTCTCTATTCCCTTCAGGTAAGTCTCTCTTTTCCCCTCAGGTAAGTATCTCTATTCCCTTAGGTGAGTCTCTCACTTCCCCTCAGGTAAGTCTATGTCTTCAGGTAAGTCTCTGTCTCTATTCCCCTCAGGTAAGTCTCTCTATTCCCTCAGGCAAGTCTCTGTCTCTATTCCCCTCAGGTAAGTCTCTCTATTCCCCACTGGTAAGTCTCTGTCTCTATTCCCCTCAGGTGAGTCTCTCTATTCCCTCAGGCAAGTCTCTGTCTCTATTTCCCTCAGGTAAGTCTCTCTATTCCCTCAGGTAAGTATCTCTATTCCTTCAGGTGAGTCTCTCACTTCACCTCAGGTAAGTCTCTCTATTCCCTCAGGTAAGCCTCTCTATTCCCTCAGGTAAGTATCTGTCTCTATTCCCCTCAGGTAAGCCTCTCTATTCCCTCAGGCAAGTATCTGTCTCTATTTCCCTCAGGTAAGTCTCTCTATTCCTTCAGGTGAGTCTCTCACTTCACCTCAGGTAAGTCTCTCTATACCCCTCTGGTAAGTCTCTGTCTCTATTCCCCTCAGGTAAGCCTCTCTATTCCCTCAGGCAAGTATCTGTCTCTATTTCCCTCAGGTAAGTCTCTCTATTCCTTCAGGTAAATATCTCTATTCCCTCAGGTAAGTATCTCTAGTCCCTCAGGTGAGTCTCTCACTTCCCCTCAGGTAAGTCTCTCTATTCCCTCAGGTAAGTCTCTCTATTCCCTCAGGTAAGTCTCTCTATTCCCTCAGGTGAGTCTCTCACTTCCCCTCAGGTAAGTCTCTCTATTCCCACAGGTAAGTCTCTCTGTTCCCTCAGGTGAGTCTCTCACTTCCCCTCAGGTAAGTCTCTCTATTCCCCTCAGGTAAGTCTCTGTCTCTATTCCCTCAGGTAAGTCTCTAACTTCCCCTAAGGCAAGTCTCACTTCCCCTCAGGTAAGTCTCTGTCTCTATTCCCTCAGGTAAGTCTCTCACTTCATCTCAGGTAAGTCTCTGTCTCTATTCCCTAGGTAAGTCTCTCTCTCTTCCCTTCAGGTAAGTCTCTGATCTCTATTCCCTCAGGTAAGTCTCTCTATTCTCCTCCGGTAAGTCTCTCTCTCTCCTCCTCAGGTAAGTCCCACTGTTCCCTCAGGTAAGTCTCTCTCTCTCTTCCCCTCAGGTAAGTCTCTGATCTCTATTCCCTCAGGTAAGTCTCTCTCTTCCCCTCAGGTAAGTCTCTCTCTCTCCTCCTCAGATAAGTCCCTCTATTCCCTCAGGTAAGTCTCTCTATTCTCCTCAGGTAAGTATCTCTCTCTTCCCCTCAGGTAAGTCTCTCTATTCTCCTCCTCAGGTAAGTCTCTCTATTCCCCTCAGGTAAGTCTCTCTCTCTTCCCCTCAGGTAAGTCTCTGTCTCTATTCCCTCAGGTAAGTCCCTCTATTCCCTCAGGTAAGTCTCTCTCTCTTCCCTTCAGGTAAGTCCCTCTCACACACCCTCTATTCCCCCAGAGGTAAGTCGGCCTCTACCCCCGGTAAGTCGCACTATGTGTTTCCCGGTAGGTCTCCCTCACTAGGTCCTTTCTTCTGATTCCCCGTCTCCCGGTAGGTCTCCCTCTGAGCCCCATCACCCGGTAAGTCACACCGCCGGTAAATCCCCGCCCACAGTCCTCCCCCCGGCTGGTCCCTCCCCGGTAAAGCCGTTATCTTCCCCATCCCCGGGCTGGGCGTGGCCCGGAAGTGGCCCCTCCCATGATGGCGGCCCAGGCTGCCGGCGGCCGGTGGCTCCGGTACTCGGTGGCGGACGGGCTGTGGCTGGGGGCCGCGCTGCTGATCTTCTTCTCGGACGGGGCCACGGACCTGGGTCTGGCGGCGTATTACCTGCACCGGGGACGGCTCGGCTGCTTCTACCCCACGGTGCTGCTGGTGCTGCTGCCTTCCCTGCTCACCCAGAGCCTCAGCCTCTCCTGGGTGGTCGCAGACTACCGGGGGGGAAGCCGGACCTGCTGCCGCGTCTGTGCCTGGCTCCTTCACGGCTCCGTGCACCTCCTGCAACTCGGACAGGTCTGGAGGTGAGGGGCATGGGGAGTAGCTCTGGATGTGAGGGGGGTACGGGGAATAGCTCTGGAGGTGAGGGGGGGGGGACATGGGGAATTGCTCTGGATGTGAGTGGGGACACAGGGAATAGCTCTGGATGTGAGGAGGGACACAGGGAATAGCTCTGGAGGTGAAGGGGGCATGGGGAATTGCTCTGGAGGTGAGAGGGTGACACGGGGACAGGTCTGGAGGCAAGTGGGGGGATGTGGGGACAGGTCTGGAGGCAAGGGGGGTGACATGGAGATGTCTGGAGGGGGTGACATGGAGACAGGTCTGAAGGCAATGGGGGTGACTGGTACAGGTCTGAAGGCGATGAGGGTGACATGGGGACATGTCTGAAGGCGAGGGGGGGGGTGACATGGGGTCATGCCTGGAGGAGAGGGGGGAGACATGGGGACAGGTCTGAAGGCGATGGGGGAGACATTGGGACAGGTCTGAAGGCGAGGAGGGGTGACATGGGGACAGGTTTGGATGTGAGTGGGGATATGGGGACAGGTTTGGATGTGAGTGGGGGTGACATTGGGACAGGTCTGGATGTGAGTGGTGACATGGGGACAGGTTTGGATGTGAGTGGGGGTGACATGGGGACAGGTTTGGATGTGAGTGGGGATATGGGGACAGGCTTGGGGATATGGGGACAGGTTTGGATGTGAGTGGGGATATGGGGACAGGTCTGGAGGTGAGGAGGGGATATAGGGAATTGGTCTGGATGTGAGGGGGGATATGGGGACAGGTCTGGATGTGAGAGGGGGACGTGGGGATAGGTCTGGATGTTAGGAGGGATATGGGGACAGATCTGGAGGTGAGGGGGGATATGGGGACAGGTCTGGAGGCGAGGTGGGGTGACATGAGGACAGGTCTGAAGGCGATATGGTGACAGGTCCAGAGAAGATGAGGGGATATAAGGAATTGGTCTGGAGGTGAGGAGGGGATATAGGGAATTGGTTTGCAGGGGAGCATGGGGAATTGGGCTGGAGGCGAGGGGGGTGACATGGGGACAAGTCTGGAGGTGATGGAGGGGGGACAGGTTTGGAGGTGATTGGGGGCGACATGGGGACGGGTCTTCAGGCCCTAGGGGGGGAGGGGACAACATGGGGACATTTGTGGAGGGGACATGGGAACAGGGGTGGAGGTGATGGAGGGGGGACAGGGGTGGAGGTGATGGAGGGGGATAGGTATGGAGGGGGGACAGGTGTGGGGGGAATAGGTATGGAGGGGGGGTAGATCTGGAGGTGATGGCAAGGGGGGTGACATGGAGACATGTCTGGAGGAGAGGGGGGGTGACATGGGGTCATGTCTGGAGGAGAGGGGGGGTGACATGGGGTCATGTCTGGAGGAGAGGGGGGGTGACATGGGGTCATGTCTGGAGGAGAGGGGGGGTGACATGGGGTCATGTCTGGAGGAGGGGGGGTGACATGGGGTCATGTCTGGAGGAGATGGGGGGTGACATGGGGTCATGTCTGGAGGAGAGGGGGGTGACATGGGGTCATGTCTGGAGGAGAGGGGGGTGACATGGGGTCATGTCTGGAGGAGAGGGGGGTGACATGGGGACAGGTTTGGATGTGAGGGGGGATGTGAGTGAGTGGGGATATGGGGACAGGTCTGTAGGTGAGGAGGGGATATAGGGAATTGGTCTGGATGTGAGGGGGGGGTATGGGGACAGATCTGGATGTGAGGGGGACGTGGGGATAGGTCTGGATGTGAGGAGGGATATGGGGACAGATCTGGATGTGAGGGGGACGTGGGGATAGGTCTGGATGTGAGGAGGGATATGGGGACAGGTCTGGAGGCGAGGTGGGGTGACATGAGGACAGGTCTGAAGGCGATGGGGACAGGTCTGGATGTGAGGGAGGGGATATAGGGAATTGGTCTGGAGGTGAGGTGGGGATATAGGGAATTGGTTTGGAGGGGGACGTGGGGAATTGGGCTGGAGGCGAGGGGAGTCACATGGGGACAAGTCTGGAGGCGAGGGGAGTCACATGGGGACAAGTCTGGAGATGATGGAGGGGGGGCAGGTTTGGAGGTGATTGGGGGTGACATGGGGACGGGTCTTTGGGCCCTGGGGGGAGGGGACAACATGGGGACAGGTGTGGAGGTGATGGAGGGGGGTTAGGTCTGGAGGAGATGGAGGGGGGACAGGTGTGGGGGGGATATGTATGGAGGGGGGATAGATCTGGAGGTGATGGCAAGGGGGTGACATGGAGACATGTCTGGAGGTGATGGCAAGGGGGGTGACATGGAGACATGTCTGGAGGTGATGGCAAGGGGGGTGACATGGAGACATGTCTGGAGGTGATGGCAAGGGGGGTGACATGGAGACATGTCTGGAGGTGATGGCAAGGGGGGTGACATGGAGACATGTCTGGAGGTGATGGCAAGGGGGGTGACATGGGGACAGGTCTGGAGGCGAGGTGGGGTGACATGAGGACAGGTCTGAAGGCGATGGGGTGACATGGTGACAGGTCTGGAGAAGGTGAGGGGATATAAGGAATTGGTCTGGAGGTGAGGAGGGGATATAGGGAATTGGTTTGCAGGGGGACATGGGGAATTGGGCTGGAGGCGAGGGGGGTGGACATGGGGGCAAGTCTGGAGGTGATGGAGGGGGGACAGGTTTGGAGGTGATTGGGGGCGACATGGGGACGGGTCTTCAGGCCCTAGGGGGGAGGGGACAACATGGGGACATTTGTGGAGGGGACATGGGAACAGGGGTGGAGGTGATGGAGGGGGGACAGGGGTGGAGGTGATGGAGGGGGGACAGGTGTGGGGGGATAGGTATGGAGGGGGGGATAGATCTGGAGGTGATGGCAAGGGGGGTGACATGGAGACATGTCTGGAGGAGAGGGGGGGTGACATGGGGTCATGTCTGGAGGAGAGGGGGTGACATGGGGTCATGTCTAGAGGAGAGGTGGGTGACATGGGGTCATGTCTGGAGGAGAGGGGTGACATGGGGTCATGTCTGGAGGAGAGGGGGTGACATGGGGACAAGTCTGGAGGTGATGGAGGGGGGACAGGTTTGGAGGTGATTGGGACGACATG
Organism: Rhinophrynus dorsalis; assembly: GCA_037306005.1. NCBI lineage: Eukaryota > Metazoa > Chordata > Amphibia > Anura > Rhinophrynidae > Rhinophrynus > Rhinophrynus dorsalis. The sequence goes on along the minus strand of CM074727.1, from coordinate 190,841,156 downwards.
GGTACAGGTCTTCAGGCCCTGGGGGGGGGGACGGGACCACATGGAGACAGTTGTGGAGGTGATGGAGGGGGGGATAGATCTGGAAGTGATGGAGGGCGGATAGTTCTGGAGGAGATGGAGGGGGGGACGTGTGGGGGGATAGGTGTGGAGGCGTTGGAGGGGGGACAGGTATGGAGGTGATGGAGGGGGGATAGAGCTGGAGGTGATGGAGGGGGGACAGGTGTGGAGGTGATGGAGGGGGGGATAGATCTGGAGGTGATGGAGGGGGGACAGGTGTGGAGGAGATGGAGGGGGATAGATCTGGAGGTGATGGAGGGGAGGATAGATCTGGAGGTGATGGAGGGGGGATAGGTTTGGAGGTGATTGGGGGCGACATGGGGACAGGTCTTCAGGCCCTGGGGCGGGAGGGGACAACATGGGGACAGGTGTGGAGGTGATGGAGGGGGGATAGGTCTGGAGGAGATGGAGGGGGGATAGGTCTGGAGGAGATGGAGGGGGGACAGGTGTGGGGGGATATGTATGGAGGGGGGATAGATCTGGAGGTGATGCCAAGGGGGGGTGACATGGAGACATGTCTGGAGGTGATGGCAAGGGGGGGTGACATGGAGACATGTCTGGAGGTGATGGCAAGGGGGGGTGACATGGAGACATGTCTGGAGGTGATGGCAAGGGGGGGTGACATGGAGACATGTCTGGAGGTGATGGCAAGGGGGGTGACATGGAGACATGTCTGGAGGAGAGGGGGGGTGACATGGGGTCATGTCTGGAGGAGAGGGGGTGACATGGGGTCATGTCTGGAGGTGATGGAGAGGGGACAGGTTTGGAGGTGATTGGGGCGACATGGGGACAGGTTTTCAGGCCCTGGGGGGGAGGGGACAACATGGGGACAGTTGTGGAGGTGATGGAGGGGGGGATAGATCTGTAAGTGATGGAGGGGGGGATAGTTCTGGAGGAGATGGAGGGGGGACGTGTGGGGGGGATAGGTGTGGAGGTGATGGAGGGGGATAGATCTGGAGGTGATGGAGGGGGATAGATCTGGAGGTGATGGAGGGAGGATAGATCTGGAGGTGATGGAGGGGGGATAGGTTTGGAGGTGATTGGGGGCGACATGGGGACAGGTCTTCAGGCCCTGGGGCGGGAGGGGACAACATGGGGACAGGGGTGGAGGGGACAACATGGGGACAGGTGTGGAGGTGATGGAGGGGGGACAGGTGTGGAGGTGATGAAGGGGGGATAGGTCTGGAGGAGATGGTGGGGGGGACAGGTGTGGGGGGATAGGTGTGGAGGCGTTGGAGGGGGGACAGGTATGGAGGAGATGGAGGGGGGACAGGTGTGGAGGTGATGGAGGGGGGGACAGGTGTGGAGGTGATGGAGGGGGGGTAGGTTTGGAGGTGATTGGGGGCGACATGGGGACAGGTCTTCAGGCCCTGGGACGGGAGGGGACAACATGGGGACAGGTGTGGAGGTGATGGAGGGGGGATAGGTCTGGAGGAGATGGAGTGGGGACAGGTGTGGGGGGATATGTATGGAGGGGGGATAGATCTGGAGGTGATGGCAAGGGGGGGTGACATGGAGACGTCTGGAGGTGATGGCAAGGGGGGTGACATGGAGACATGTCTGGAGGTGATGGCAAGGGGGGTGACATGGAGACATGTCTGGAGGTGATGGCAAGGGGGGGTGACATGGAGACATGTCTGGAGGTGATGGCAAGGGGGGTGACATGGAGACATGTCTGGAGGAGAGGGGGTGACATGGGGTCATGTCTGGAGGAGAGGGGGTGACATGGGGTCATGTCTGTAGGTGATGGAGGGGGGACAGGTTTTGAGGTGATTGGGGCGACATGGGGACAGGTTTTCAGGCCCTGGGGGGGAGGGGACAACATCGGGACAGTTGTGGAGGTGATGGAGGGGGGGATAGATCTGGAAGTGATGGAGGGGGGGATAGATCTGGAAGTGATGGAGGGGGGGATAGTTCTGGAGGAGATGGAGGGGGGAACGTGTGGGGGGGATAGGTGTGGAGGTGATGGAGGGGGGATAGATCTGGAGGTGATGGAGGGGGGATAGATCTGGAGGGGATAGATCTGGAGGTGATGGAGGGGGATAGATCTGGAGGTGATGGAGGGGAGATAGGTTTGGAGGTGATTGGGGGCGATATGGGGACAGGTCTTCAGGCCCTGGGGCGGGAGGGGACAACATGGGGACGGGTGGAGGGGACAACATGGGGACAGGTGTGGAGGTGATGGAGGGGGGACAGGTGTGGAGGTGATGAAGGGGGGATAGGTCTGGAGGAGATGGTGGGGGGGACAGGTGTGGGGGGATAGGTGTGGAGGTGTTGGAGGGGGGACAGGTATGGAGGAGATGGAGGGGGGACAGGTGTGGAGGTGATGGAGGGGGGGATAGGTGTGGAGGTGATGGAGGGGGGGATAGGTGTGGAGGTGATGGAGGGGGGGTAGATCTGGAGGAGATGGAGGGGGGATAGATCTGGAGGAGATGGAGGGGGGGATAGATCTGGAGGAGATGGAGGGGGGACAGGTGTGGAGGTGATGGAGGGGGGGATAGATCTGGAGGAGATTGAGGGGGGACAGGTGTGGAGGTGATGGAGGGGGGGATAGGTGTGGAGGTGATGGAGGGGGGTAGCTGTGGAGGAGATGGAGGGGGGGTAGATCTGGAGGAGATGGAGGGGGGGATCGATCTGGAGGAGATGGAGGGGGGGATAGATCTGGAGGAGATTGAGGGGGGGATAGATCTGGAGGAGATTGAGGGGGGACAGGTGTGGAGGTGATGGAGGGGGGGATAGATCTGGAGGAGATTGAGGGGGGACAGGTGTGGAGGTGATGGAGTGGGGGACAGGTGTGGAGGTGATGGAGGGGGGACAGGTGTGGAGGTGATGGAGGGGGGTAGATCTGGAGGAGATGGAGGGGGGTAGATCTGGAGGAGATGGAGGGGGGATAGATCTGGAGGAGATGGAGGGGGGATAGATCTGGAGGTGATGGAGGGGGGATAGATCTGGAAGTGATGGAGGGGGGGATAGATCTGGAAGTGATGGAGGGGGACTCCTCCTATTGTTCCCTATAACTCCTTCTATTATTCCCTATAACTCCTCCCCATAACTCCTCCTATTGTTCCCTATAACTCCTCCCTATAATTCCTCCTATTGCTCCCTGTAACTCCTCCCTATGACTCCTATTGTTCCTTATAACACTTCCTATTGTTCCATATAACTCCTCTCTATAACTCCTCCTATTGTTCCATATAACTCCTCCTATTGTTCCATATAACTCCTTCTATTGTTCCATATAACTCCTCCTTATAACACCTCCTATTGTTCCATATAACTCCTCTCTATAACTCCTCCTATTGTTCCATATAACTCCTCCTATTGTTCCATATAACTCCTCCTTATAACGCCTCCTATTGTTCCATATAACTCCTCTCTATAACTCCTCCTATTGTTCCATATAACTCCTCTCTATAACTCCTCCTATTGTTCCATATAACTCCTTCTATTGTTCCATATAACTCCTCCTTATAACACCTCCTATTGTTCCATATAACTCCTCTCTATAACTCCTCCTATTGTTCCCTATAACTCCTCCTTATAACACCTCCTATTGTTCCATATAACTCCTCTCTATAACTCCTTCTATTGTTCCATATAACTCCTCCTATTGTTCCATATAACTTTTCCCTATAACTCCTCCCATTTTTCCCTATAACTCCTCCCTATGACTGCTATTGTTCCATATAACTCCTCCCTGTAACTCCTCCTATTGCTCCATATAACTCCTCCTATTGTTCCCTATAGTGCCTCCTATTGTTCCATATAACTCCTCCTATTGTTCCATATAACTCCTCCCTATGACTCCTCCTATTTTTCTCTATAACTCCTCCCTATGACTGCTATTGTTCCATATAACTCCTCCCTATGACTGCTATTGTTCCATATAACTCCTCCCTATAACTCCTCCTATTGTTCCATATAACTCCTCCCTATAACTCCTACTTTTGTACCATATAACTCCTCCCTATAAGCCCTCCTATTGTTCCCTATAACTCCTCCCTATAACTCCTCCTATTGTTCCATATAACTCTTCCCTATAACTCCTCCTATTGTTCCCTATAACTCCTCCCTATAACTCCTCCTATTGTGCCATATAACTCCTCCTATTGTTCCATATAACTCCTCCCTATAACTCCTATTGTTCCCTATAACTCTTCCTATTGTTTTCTATAACTCCTTCTATTATTCCATATAACTCCTCCCACTTCTACATATAACTCCTCCATATAACTCCTCCTATTGTTCCTATAACTCCTCCTATTGTACCATATAACTCCTCCCTATAACTCCTCCTATAGTTCCTATAACTCCTCCTATTGTTCCATATACCTTCTCCCTATAACTCCTCCCTATAACTCCTCCTATTGTACCATATAACTCCTCCCTATAACTCCTCCTATTGTTACCTATAACTCCTCCTATTGTTACCTATAACTCCTCCATATAACTCCTCCTATTGTATCATATAACTCCTCCCTATAATTCCTCCTATTGTTCCATATAACTCCTCCCTATAACTCCTCCTATTGTTCCCTATAACTCCTCCCTATAACTCCTCCCATTGTACCATATAACTCCTCCTATTGTTCCCTATAACTCCTCCCTATAACTCCTCCCATTGTACCATATAACTCCTCACTATAACCCCTCCTATTGTACCATATAACTCCTCCCTATAATTCCTCCTATTGTTCCATATAATTCCTCCCTATAACTCCTCCTATTGTTCCATATCACCTCCCTATAACTCCTCCTATTGTTCCCTATAACTCCTCCCTATAACTCCTCCCATTGTACCATATAACTCCTCCCTATAACCCCTCCTATTGTACCATATAACTCCTCCCTATAATTCCTCCTATTGTTCCATATAACTCCTCCCTATAACTCCTCCTATTGTTCCATATCACCTCCCTATAACTCCTCCTATTGTTCCCTATAACTCCTCCTATTGTTCCCTATAACTCCTCCATATAACTCCTCCTATTGTATCATATAACTCCTCCCTATAATTCCTCCTATTGTTCCATATAACTCCTCCCTATAACTCCTCCTATTGTTCCATATCACCTCCCTATAACTCCTCCTATTATTCCATATAACTCTTCCATATAACTCCTCCTATTGTTCCATATCACCTCCCTATAACTCCTCCTATTGTTACATATAACTCCTCCTATTGTACCGTATAACTCCTCCCTATAACTCCTCCTATTGTACCGTATAACGCCTCCCTATAACTCCTCCTATTGTACCGTATAACTCCTCCTATTGTACCGTATAACTTCTCCCTATAACTCCTCCTATTGTACCGTATACCTCCTTATAAATCCTCCTATTGTTCCATATACCTCGTCCTTATAACTCCTCCTATTGTACCATATAACTCCTCCCTATAACTCCTCCTATTGTACCATATAACTCCTCCTATTGTTCCCTATAACTTCTCCCTATTGGTTTCTATAACTCCTCCCATTTCTCCATGTTAGTGGTGTGGTAGGCAGACTGTTGGTTGGGGGGTACTGGTTGGTGCGGGCTCTGCATGTGTCCGTCCTCTCTGCAGGTACCTGCGCACACTGTATTTGGGGATACAGAGTCGCTGGCACGCGGACCATGTCAGCCAGCACTTCTATTGGCGTATGATGTTTGAGACTGCTGATATCAGCATGCTCCGCCTCCTGGAGACCTTCCTCAAGAGTGCCCCCCAGCTGGTACTGCAGATCTGCATCATGGTGCAACAGGGAAAGGTGGAGTCGATTCAGGGTAAGTACATAGGAGGTTTACTCCTCCCCCTCTTTTCTATTGTGCCCCCCCCCCCCCCCGAATCCTCAACCATGGTGACCTGTACCAGAATCTACCCGTCTATCTGTCCATACTGTGTATGTGATATGTTACACCTGTCTGTATCACGTCTGTCCATCCTGTGTATGGGATATGTAACACCTGTCTGTATCACGTCTCTCCATCCTATGTATGTGATATATTACACCTGTCTGTATCACGTCTGTACATCCTATGTATGTGATATATTACACCTGTCTGTATCACGTCTGTCCGTCCTGTGTATGTGATATGTTACACCTGTCTGTATCACGTCTCTCCATCCTGTGTATGTGATATGTAACACCTGTCTGTATCACGTCTGTCCATCCTGTGTATGTGATATATTACACCTGTCTGTATCACGTCTGTCCATCCTGTGTATGTGATATATTACACCTGTCTGTATCACGTCTGTCCATCCTGTGTATGTGATATATTACACCTGTCTGTATCGCATCTGTCCATCCTGTGTATGTGATGTTATACCTGTCTGTATCACGTCTGTCCATACTGTGTATGTGATATGTTACACCTGTCTGTATCACGTCTGTCCATCCTGTGTATGTGATATGTAACACCTGTCTGTATCACGTCTGTCCATCCTGTGTATGTGATATATTACACCTGTCTGTATCACGTCTGACTGTCCTGTGTATGTGATATATTACATCTCTCTGTATCACGTCTGTCCATCCTGTGTATGTGATATATTACACCTGTCTGTATCACGTCTGTACATCCTATGTATGTGATATGTTACACCTGTCTGTATCATGTCTGTCCATCTTGAGTATGTGATGTTACACCTGTCTGTCCATCCTATGTATGTGATATATTACACCTGTCTGTATCACGTCTGTCCATCCTATGTATGTGATATGTTACACCTGTCTGTATCGCGTCTGTCCGTCCTGTGTATGTGATATGTTACACCTGTCTGTATCGCGTCTGTCCGTCCTGTGTATGTGATATGTTACACCTGTCTGTATCGCGTCTGTCCGTCCTGTGTATGTGATATGTTACACCTGTCTGTATCGCGTCTGTCCGTCCTGTGTATGTGATATGTTACACCTGTCTGTATCGCGTCTGTCCGTCCTGTGTATGTGATATGTTACACCTGTCTGTATCGCGTCTGTCCGTCCTGTGTATGTGATATGTTACACCTGTCTGTATCGCGTCTGTCCGTCCTGTGTATGTGATATGTTACACCTGTCTGTATCGCGTCTGTCCGTCCTGTGTATGTGATATGTTACACCTGTCTGTATCTCGTCTGTCCGTCCTGTGTATGTGATATGTTACACCTGTCTGTATCGCGTCTGTCCGTCCTGTGTATGTGATATGTTACACCTGTCTGTATCGCGTCTGTCCGTCCTGTGTATGTGATATGTTACACCTGTCTGTATCGCGTCTGTCCGTCCTGTGTATGTGATATGTTACACCTGTCTGTATCGCGTCTGTCCGTCCTGTGTATGTGATATGTTACACCTGTCTGTATCGCGTCTGTCCGTCCTGTGTATGTGATATGTTACACCTGTCTGTATCGCGTCTGTCCGTCCTGTGTATGTGATATGTTACACCTGTCTGTATCGCGTCTGTCCGTCCTGTGTATGTGATATGTTACACCTGTCTGTATCGCGTCTGTCCGTCCTGTGTATGTGATATATTACACCTGTCTGTATCACGTCTGTCCATCCTGTGTATGTGATATATTACACCTGTCTGTATCACGTCTGACTGTCCTGTGTATGTGATATATTACATCTGTCTGTATCACGTCTGTCCATCCTGTGTATGTGATATATTACACCTGTCTGTATCACGTCTGTCCATCCTATGTATGTGATATATTACACCTGTCTGTATCACGTCTGTCCATCCTGTGTATGTGATACATTACACCTGTCTTTATCACGTGTCTGTCCATCCTGTGTATGTGATATATTACACCTGTCTGTATCACGTCTGTCCATCCTGTATATGTGATACATTACACCTGTCTGTATCACGTGTCTGTCCATCCTGTGTATGTTATATGTTACACCTGTCTGTATCGCGTCTGTCTGTCCATCCTGTTTATGTGATATGTTACACCTGTCTCTCCATCCTGTGTATGTGATATATTACACCTGTCTGTATCAAGTTGTATGTGATATTTTACACCTGTCTGTATCACATCTGTTCATACTGTGTATGTGATATATTACACCTGTCTGTATCATGTCTGTCTGTCCATCCTGTGTATGTGATATTACACCTGTCTGTATCATGTCTGTCTGTCCATCCTGTGTATGTGATATATTACATCTGTCTGTATCACGTCTGTCCATCCTATGTATGTGATATATTACACCTGTCTGTATCACGTCTGTCCATCCTGTGTATGTGATATATTACACCTGTCTGTATCACGTCTGACTGTCCTGTGTATGTGATATATTACACCTGTCTGTATCACGTCTGTCCATCCTGTGTATGTGATATATTACACCTGTCTGTATCACGTCTGACTGTCCTGTGTATGTGATATATTACACCTGTCTGTATCACGTCTGTCCATCCTGTGTATGTGATATATTACACCTGTCTGTATCACGTCTGTCCATCCTATGTCTGTGATATATTACACCTGTCTGTATCACGTCTGACTGTCCTGTGTATGTGATATATTACATCTGTCTGTATCACGTCTGTCCATCCTGTGTATGTGATATATTACATCTGTCTGTATCACGTGTCTGTCCATCCTGTGTATGTTATATGTTACACCTGTCTGTATCGCGTCTGTCTGTCCATCCTGTGTATGTGATATATTAAACCTGTCTGTATCACGTCTGTCCATCCTGTGTATGTGATACATTACACCTGTCTGTATCACGTCTGTCCATCCTGTGTATGTGATATATTACACCTGTCTGTATCACGTCTGTCCATCCTGTGTATGTGATATATTACACCTGTCTGTATCACGTCTGTCCATCCTATGTATGTGATATATTACACCTGTCTGTATCACGTCTGTCCATCCTGTGTATGTGATATATTACACCTGTCTGTATCACGTCTGACTGTCCTGTATATGTGATATATTACATCTGTCTGTATCACGTCTGTCCATCCTGTGTATGTGATATATTACACCTGTCTGTATCACGTCTGTCCATCCTATGTATGTGATATATTACACCTGTCTGTATCGCGTCTGTCTGTCCATCCTGTGTATATGATATATTACACCTGTCTTTATCACGTGTCTGTCCATCCTGTGTATGTGATATATTACACCTGTCTGTATCACGTCTGTCCATCCTGTATATGTGATACATTACACCTGTCTGTATCATGTGTCTGTCCATTCTGTGTATGTTATATGTTACACCTGTCTGTATCGCGTCTGTCTGTCCATCCTGTTTATGTGATATGTTACACCTGTCTCTCCATCCTGTGTATGTGATATATTACACCTGTCTGTATCAAGTTGTATGTGATATTTTACACCTGTCTGTATCACATCTGTTCATACTGTGTATGTGATATATTACACCTGTCTGTATCACGTCTGTCTGTCCATCCTGTGTATGTGATATTACACCTGTCTGTATCATGTCTGTCTCTCCATCCTGTGTATGTGATACAATACACCTGTCTGTATCACGTGTCTGTCCACCCTGTGTATATGATATGTTACACCTGTCTGTATCACGGCTGTCTGTCCATCCTGTGTATGTGATATGTTACACCTGACGACACAGGTTAGGAGAGCATCATGGACCAGTGAGATTCCAAACAGCCAAGACAACTGCAGATTCCGCAGTTTAAAAAGTCTTTTTATTCATACAAAATAAAAACAACGTTGTTGCAAGAGGATACAACACTTGTGAGACACAGTCAATGCACAAACCACGTAACGCGTTTCATGCTTATCGCATGTAGTCAATTGTGATGCGAGTACCCACCGTCATATCTCCTTCCTTATAAATATAACCTAAATCTCCTTAATAAATTACTGGATATTTATAAATATTTGTTAATTTTGATTTTAGGTTAGTCAATATATTAGTACAGACTAACTACATTGTGAATCTCGCATCATATGACCATCTTCTACTCTCCAGGATCGATAGGGATATATATGGTCGATTCACACACTCTATACATCAAAAAAACATACTTATAAGCAAATACTGTGCACTGTCCTATGAACAGTAGAAAAGCATCAAAGGACACTACAGATTGTCTCTCAAAACTGGATATCACCCAATATACATATAAGAGACAGACTGGACACAACGGGCAACAATTAGATCGAGACGGAGTAAATCTAATTCCACAAGTACCCATATTCCATCATCTCCCCAAGATCCACAAGCCAGATCATCCGCCAAAAGTGAGGCCTATAGTTTCGGGAATCGGGTCACTTAATGAGAATCTCTCTGAGTTAGTTGATTCTTTCTTACAGCCATTGATGACCCGACTGTCCAACTTTACAGTGCCGGATGATCTGGTTTGGGGATCAATGGATGTGGTGTTGCTCTATTCCACTATACCTCATGATAAGGGTTTACAAGCGATACTGTTTCATCTAGAACAATATTCTGCTTACTCCATGGATTTAAAGGCCTTTCTAATGGACTTTATACAACATCTGTTAGAGCAGAATTACTTTAAGTATGATAGAGTTTTCCATCTACAGAAGCAAGGCACTTCAATGGGGGCAAAATTTGCCTCCAGCTTTGCTAATTTGTATATGAGCTGGTATGAGGAGACTTTTGTCTATGGAGCGATTAATAATTATAGATCATCTATAAAATATTATTTTTGCTACATAGATGATTTACTTTTTCTGTGGCGGAGAACTTTGCAGCTTTCAATTCTTTCTTGAATCAGAATGATTTGAATGTTGGTTTACATATGAGTTTGGAGATAAAGAGATCCCTGATTTGGCTTTGGATTTGTGACTCACTCTGAGCGGAGGCAGTATACACTCCATGGTATATCGAAAACCGTGCGCTGGCAATTCTTCATTGCACACAAAATCTTGCCATCCCAGTCATATCATCAAGGGCATACCAGTCGGGCAGTTTCTGTGTATAGGCAGAAACTGCTCAACTGATGAATTTAGAACTCAGTCCGAAGCTTTGAGGAGCCGCTTTCTAGATCATGCTCAGTTAATACAGAATAAAAGGTAGGACAAGAGTGAGAATAAATGGTCCCTCACTTTTGTCACAGAGTTTAGCCAAGAACTCAGTCACATCAGGGGCATTATCAACAAACATTTGACTATACTTAAGAGTGACACTGCTTTAAGACAAGTGGTACAGGATAAGTGCAGGTTTATAGTGAAGAGCGCACCCACGATAGTTACCAGACTTTCCCCTCGTCTGTTTAAGAGCAAAACTACTGAGGCACCCACTTGGCTGTCAACAACTGGGATGTACAAGTGTGGAGCACGCCGTTGTATAGCCTGCTTTTATGTATAGGCTGGCCACAATATTGTCAGTAAAAGCACAAGGAGTATTTTTCAAATAAAACAATACATCAGTTGTCGTGCTGCCCATGTTGTATATGCTATAACGTGTTCCAAGTGTGGTGAGCAGTATGTGGGTCGTACGGCAAGGATGTTAAAGAAGAGGATTCGTGAACACATTTTAAGTATTAAAAATTTAGACCAGTTGAAACCAGATGCACTACACTTAACAGAATGCATTAATTCGGATGTCACATCTTTCTCTTTCCAGGGACTAGGGGAGAGAGGAGGAGACATTAATGGTCTTTTAGATAAAGCGGAAGTTAGATGGATATTTAACTTGAGTACAAGAAAACCAGAAGGGATGAATAGTACACATGATGTTTCTTCATGCCTAGTATGTCCCATAGATTGTGATAGTGTCCTAGCTTTGGGATTAGATTTACTCCGTCTCGATCTAATTGTTGCCTGTTGTGTCCAGTCTGTCTCTTATTTGTATATTGGGTGATCTCCAGTTTTGAGAGACAATCTGTAGTGTCCTTTGATGCTTTTCTACTGTTCATAGGACAGTGCACATTATTTGCTTATAAGTATGTTTTTTTGATGTATAGAGTATGTGAATCGACCATATATATCCCTATCGATCCTGGAGAGTAGAAGATGGTCATGTGATGCGAGATTCACAATGTAGTCAGTCTGTACTAATATATTGACTAACCTAAAATCAAAATTAACAAATATTTATAAACATCCAGTAATTTATTAAGGAGATTTAGGTTATAGTTATAAGGAAGGAGATATGACGGTGGGTACTCGCATCACAATTGATCATAGTTTTGTAAAAATATGCTCAACTGAAATGATTTAATTATCTGTTGAAATTGTGTTAAACAGCCAGCCAATGCATTTAGAATAGATCAACTCCCCTTGGGTTACGACATATCGTATTGGTTTCAGATCGTTTTCCACTCATGGTGGAGTAAGAGTTAATAGAAATTTGGGTTGACTTTCAACCATCGGTGGAATATGGGTTAACTCCATTCATGGAAGGAGTAACGATGGGAAACATTTCAGTGTCCTAGGAGGGTTACACCTTTATTGGTCAATTTGAATTATATAGTTGGCAATTGATTGGCTGCAACATAGTATCCGTTAACCAACTTAGCTATTTGTATAGATGGGATGGTGCACATAATCGGACCTATGACTACGTGCGATAAGCATGAAACGCGTTAGGTGGTTTGTGCATTGACTGTGTGTCTCACAAGTGTTGTATCCTCTTGCAACAATGTTGTTTTTATTTTGTATGAATAAACACATTTTTTAACGGAGGAATCTGCAGTTGTCTTGGCTGTTTGGAATCTCACTGGTCCATGATGCTCTCCTAACCTGTGTTGTCAAGTTTGTGTGAGCCCATGACCAGGGCTGTCAGGAGAAGCTCTGGACCGGCAACGGCACTGAGCCTTGGTGAGTTTCAGAACTTGATATACACAATACTCGAATATGAAGTACAAATACTAAGAGGTTTTCAGTGTACATGGCAACCCGTAGCGGACCTATTTATATATAATCTTTTTCGAGTTGATATATTACACCTGTCTGTATCACGTCTGTCTGTCCTGTGTATGTGATATGTTACACCTGTCTGTATCACGTCTGTCTGTCCTGTGTATGTGATATATTACACCTGTCTATACTGTCGGTCTGTCCGTGACACGTTGTTCTCTAGCTGAGTCTCCTCAGTACGTAATAAAAAATAACAACAACAAAAGGCAATGATGTGTATCACGTCTGTCTGTTTGTCCGTCACACGTTAGTCTCTAGCTGAGTCTTCAGTACGTAATAAAACTGTCACTGTTCGTCTAATCTTGTCTGGTATTCTGCTGTTTGATTACTGCTGCCTTTCATTCCTTGTCTCTGGCTTTCTCAGCTGTTATATTACTACTGTCCATCATTCTCTGTTACCACGGTTACCTGTCAATTAGCCTGCCCTTTCCTACTGGGCTCTGGCTATTTAGCTGCCCAGGCTCAGTATCTCTCAGCCCTTGCATGGTTTATGACCTCCCTGTGTATTCCTGCTCCTGTTGGTGGTGTTTCCTATGTATGATCCTGGCCTGGCTGACTGATTCTTTTGGTTCCTGAACCTGGCTTCTGTTCCTGACACCGCTGCTTCCTGTGTTTGGCTCGTCTGACTACCCACTTTGGCTGTGACCCCTGGCTTGTACTTTGACTACGATCCCGGTTTGTGCTCTGCATTCAGTTTGGCTATTTTCTGTTATTAATAAAGGTATTTTTATTTACCAGCATTTCCTGTTTCCGTCTGGTTTTCTGGGTTCCCTAACATTACGCTAGGGCCATGAACTCTGACTGTGCTGGTAAACCACCATGTTCTGACATCCTTGCTAGGATGGAGCAGCAGGACCACCTTATGGATCATTTTGCCATGTCCTTACAAACACTCTTAGCTCACACGCACACCTGGATCCTGGTGTCCCTTGTCCATCAGTGGCTGCCTCTACGCCTGTTCCCACTGCCAGTTCCGCTCAGGCAAGCACAGTCGCAGCCGAGCCTGCGGTAGCCAGAGGCATTACTGGATCTGCTTCTCTTCCTTGGCACTATGGGGGCAATCCAGAACAATGCAGAGGGTTTGTGAATCAAGCTGACATTTACTTCAAAGTGGTTCCACAGGCATTTCCCACTGACAGAGCTAAGATTGGGTTCCTTGTATCCTTGCTCTCTGACAAAGCTCTGGGCCAATCCAATATGGGAGTCTGGGAAACCAGTAATACATAATTACCATGAATTTGCTTCTGCCTTCCGCAGGGTATTTGGCACTCCACCTCTGTTGCAAAGCAACTAATGTCCATTAGGCAGGGCCATTCGGACAGTTGCTGAATATGCAATCGAATTTCGTACCCTAGCGGCAGAGGTTGAATGGAATAATGAGGCACTTGTTGCTGCATTTTCACATGGGTTTTCTGACTGCATTAAGGACAAAATTGCAGCTCAAAATTTGCCTAAGGAGCATGAGGACCTAGTCTCTTTCCTCATACTGATAGACACTAGGCTCCGTGAGAGACCCTCCTATAGCGATTGTCTGCGGAGCCTCCTGTTCTTTATGCTTTTGTTCCCTCCAATGCCTCCCTCACCTCCCATGCCTCCTAGTGGTGTTGCTTCTGCTGGTGGGGGACCTGTGCAGCTGGGTTTGTCATGTTTCTCAGAGGTGGAGAAGGCCTGTAGGAGGTGGGAGGGACGATGTGTCTATTGTGGCCTACGGGGACATTTGCTGAGACTGTGTCCTACATGTCCGAAATGCCTGCACATAAGGTCCTGTCAGGGACAGATCTTTGGTGGGCTGTCCGAAACCCCAGAGACCATAAGAGAGAGACCACTGGTTACGATAGTTCTGTCCTGGGCTGAATCCTCTGTTACCACTCAGGCCCTTTTGGATTCTGGTGCGGCTGGTTATTTAATTGATAGTAACTTTGTATCCGAACATTCCATACCTGTGTAGCCATGATCCACTCCACTTGCTAATGGAGCCATTGATGGTAGACTCCTTCAGCCTGTGCACGTTAGCCACAAGTTTCTATGGCTGTTGTGACTCTCCATAAGGACACTCTCCAATTACCGATAATTACATCCCCTCATAATCCTGTAGTACTCATAATCCTGTAGCACAACCCAACTTTTGATTGGCGTAGGGCCAAAATATTGTCTTGGGCTCCTCAATGTACCTCTGAATGTCTTACGAGACCAGTCAAACTCATGGGTACGATGTTGGTATCCCAGCTGCCAGAGGAGTATCAGGAGTATCATGATGTTTTTGACAAAGTATGAGCTGACACTCTGCCGCCTCACTGTCCTATGATTGTACTATATATCTTCTCGCTGGTGCTATGCCACCCCGTGGGCGGGGTTTCCCTCTGTCTGTTGCAGAGAACAAAGCCATGGAGGAATATGTCGCAGATGCGCTTTCCCGGGGGCTCATTCGCAGGTCCAACTCTCCAGCTGGAGCTGCTTTTTTTTCTTTGTAAAGGAGGAGGATGGTGAGTTGAGACCTTGTATCGATTACAGGGGTCTCAATCGCCTGACCATAAAGAATGCGTACCCTGTTCCACTGATCACAGAACTCTTTGATCGCCTGAAAGACTCCACAATTTCTGCTGAGCTCGATCTGAGAGGAGCTTATAACCTGGTAAGAATAAATGAGAGTGGAAAAACGGCGTTCAATACCAGAAGTGGGCATTATGAGTATCTAGTCATGCCCTTCGGACTCTGTAATGCTCCCACCTTTTTCCAAGAGTTCATTAATGACATCTTCCAGGGCATGCTGCAACAATGTGTGGGAGTCTATCTCGACATCCTGATCCATTCTGCGTCACTCGAAACCCAACGGTCGGATGTTGTGCGAGTCCTTCAAAAGTTGCAGGAGAATAAACTATTTTGCAAACTGGAGAAATGCGAATTTCACCAGACTCTGGTCACATTTCTTGGTTACATAATATCCTCAGCTGGCTTTTTAATGGATCCGATCTGCTGTATTAGAATGGCCTCGTCCTATAGGGTTATGCTCCATACAGTGTTTTCTGGGTTTCGATAATTATTGTAAATTCATTTAAAATTTTGCATTTATAGTGAAACCCATTTCGGACCTAACCAGGAAAGGAAGTGACCCTCTCCATTGGTCACCTGAGGCCAAAGTGCATTTGATATCCTGAAAGAAGACTTTGCCACTGCAGCAGTATTGGCTCATCCTAACCCTGCCCTGCCATTTATACTAGCGGTCGATGCGTCTGAAACAGGAGTAGGCGCCGTCCTGTCTCGGCGTCCTACTCCAGAAGGCCCTTTGCACCTGTGTGGGTTCTTTTCCAAAAAGTTATCCCCGGCAGAGTGCAATTAAGAAATAGGTGACAGAGAATTACTGGCCATTATTCTGGCTTTGAAAGAATGGAGGCATCTGTTGGAAGGTACTAGCACTCCGGTACTTATCTTGACCGACCACTAAAACCTCACTTATCTATCGGGGGCTAGACAGTTGTCAACCAGACAAGCCAGGTGGGCACTGCTTCTGTCTAGATTTAATTACATAGTTTCCTACCTCCCTGGTACAAAAAATACCAAGACCGATGCATTGTCACGTCAGTTCTCCACCTCCTCCAAAGAGGAAACATTGCCAGTGATTCCTCCTGACCATATTCTGGCGACTATCTGCACAAACCTCACCTCTCCCTTGGGAGTAGAGATTCTCTGTGCCCAGTCCCAGGGCCCCCACAGAAGCCTAATGGGAAATGTTATGGACCTGATAACCTCCACATAAGACTCATATGTACATATCATAACACCAAGGCTGAGGGTCATCCGGGCAAGAATCTGATGATCTGGTCTGTCTCCAGACAGTTTTGATGGCCTAGTCTCAGATCAGATGTGATCGCATTTGTGGCCTCTTGATCTGTCAGAACAAAACTTCCCGGCACCTTCCAGTGGATCTTCTACAGCCTATACCTAATGGAGAGCGCCCCTGACTCACCTGTCTGTGGACTTTATAGTTGACCTACCCGCCTCACGTGGTCATACTGTAGTCCTCAAGGTTGTAGATTGATTCTCCAAAATGGCACACTGCATACCTCTGAAAAAATTACCCACAGCTCAGGAGCTTGCTTCCATCTTTGCTCGAGAGGTTTTTCCTCTCCACAGCATACCGAAAGTAATAGTCTCAGATCAAGGGAGCCAATTCGTTTACAGATTTTGGAGGGCATTCTGTGCGTAATTGGGAATTCAACTTTCCTTCTTCTCTGCTTATCACCCGCAGTTCAATGGGGCAGCACAGCGAGTTAACCAAGCTCTAGAACAATTTTTGTGTTGCTTCATCTCGGACCATCACAACAACTGGGCTGACCTGCTACCTTGGGCGGAGTTTGCCCGCAATAGTGCACTCAACGCGTCCTTTGGGTTATCCCCATTCATGGCTAACTATGGGTTTCAACCTTCCATGTTGCCGGAGATGTTCGTGACACAGGGCATTCCCGCATTGGAGGATCACTTAAGAGAACTCCGTTCCGCTTGTGTGCAGGTTCAGAACTCGCTCCAATGGTCCATGCAATGTCAAAAGACTCAGGCCGATCGTAGGTGCATGCCCACCCATACCTATCATGTCGGAGACAGGGTTTGGCTGTCTTCTTGCAACCTCAACCTTCAAGTGCCATCCCAGAAACTGGCTCCCCTTTGTCGGTCCCTTCCACATTCTTTGGCAGATCAACCCAGTGTCTTATGCCTTAGACCTTCCGCCCGGTATGTGAATTTCTAATGTGTTCCACGTTTCACTCCTGAAGCTGCTGGTGTGTAACCCTTTCACTACCTCATTACCTTGTCCTGGGCCAGGAAGGTTCAAAGCATTATCGATTCTCGTGTGTCCAGGGGCTGCTTACAATATCTAGTCCGCTGGAAAGGGTACAGTCCAGAGGAGCGATCTTGGGTTCCCGCTGCTGATGTCACAAGATAACCAAAAGAAAAAGAAACAACTATACAGCACCAAACCCACCCCCTAACTCCAATTCCTGGGTTACATGAATAGAGGGAAAGGTAGATCAATTAAAACTAAACCTTTATTGAAAAATTCTAAAAAGCAGCGAATTAAAATAAATAAAATAAAATATAGTACTTCCTGGCCCTATTTATCATTATGAGTGCAATGATAAAGAGTGATCATAAATGTTATACGTGGTAGCAGGTATATATATTTATTCTACCAGTACCCGCAATACTTATAGATGTATATGCTAATTTAAACAGTAAACTGCAGAAGTAGTGCAAGCTCACATCTCAACTTGCGCTTTCATTTAATCCAATATCCTTGGACTAACTGCGCTAAACAGAGGAATAAGTTCCTTCATCCGTTTAAAGGGAGTGAACGATTTTACACTTCTCCGCTCAGTCAAGTTGGAACAGCTCGATACAGATTAACCAACCTGCACGAAGTGTCCCAACAGATCCTCCGTCCCAAAGCGCTCAAGACAGAGCCACAATCACAAGATTTTTTCACCTATAAGTTAGAGCAGTAATTCCCATCATCGGATCACTGTGATTATCCCGTCTTATAACCGGGAGGTGGTAAAGCGCAGCAAAATGGAGTCTACTTGTGCGATCATGAAGGGAATTAAACTCCAAAAATAAAGATAGTATATCCCACCGTCAGATCTCCGCAAGTTACCACCACCTGATCAGAAACACAGCGATCCGCTAATAGGCAATATCCACCTATATCATAATAAAGATGAGAAAAAAGAGAGGGGGGGAGAGAAAACACCTATAGCTACTCCCCCGATCTCTCATACATCCTTCTCTCCTGTTGTTACAAAGTAATCTAAAATAGCGGTATGCTCCAATCCCTCAAATAATAACAGATACACAGTGATTACTAATATCTAAATCCCTATTATCCGTACTACCACTAACTCAACAAAAGCCAACATATAGGGCTCAGGATCTCTATATAACTTTCCCTAACGTACGTATTGTTGGTTATGGAATTATAGCAAAGTTTGAAATACTACTCCTTCTTTTCCCTTTTGGTAGGGGTTAATAAAGGTGGTTTTTGGTATTGATATTTTTAGTTTTAAGACTTCTTGATTAAGTTATATTAATATCTAATTAAACCTGTGCCAACAACAATAGATTAATTTCAATCTGATAGAGAATTTAGAGATATATAAACTGTCTGTTCATGTAAATATATTCCAACGGTGAAATTCACATAATATGATAGGAAGGGGTTAATTTTCCTCCCAATTTACTTAATTGAGAGAGAATTATGGGTATAAAGCTGACCTAGAATGGGAGGTCAGCACCCTTTGACAAAGCATTTTAGCGAAACGTACGTTAGGGAAAGTTATATAGAGATCCTGAGCCCTATATGTTGGCTTTTGTTGAGTTAGTGGTAGTACAGATAATAGGGATTTAGATATTAGTAATCACTGTGTATCTGTTATTATTTGAGGGATTGGAGCATACCGCTATTTGAGATTACTTCGTAACAACAGGAGAGAAGGATGTATGAGAGATCGGGGGAGTAGCTATAGGTGTTTTCTCTCCCCCCCCCTCTCTTTTTTCTCATCTTTATTATGATATAGGTGGATATTGCCTATTAGCGGATCGCTGTGTTTCTGATCAGGTGGTGGTAACTTGCGGAGATCTGACGGTGGGATATACTATCTTTATTTTTGGAGTTTTTTTCCCCTCATGATCGCACAAGTAGACTTCATTTTGCTGCGCTTTACCACCTCCCGGTTATAAGACGGGATAATCACAGTGATCCGATGATGGGAATTACTGCTCTAACTTATAGGTGAAAAAATCTTGTGATTGTGGCTCCGTCTTGAGCGCTTTGGGACGGAGGATCTGTTGGGACACTTCGTGCAGGTTGGTTAATCTGTATCGAGCTGTTCCAACTTGACTGAGCGGAGAAGTGTAAAATCGCTCACTCCCTTTAAACGGATGAAGGAACTTATTCCTCTGTTTAGCGCAGTTAGTCCAAGGATATTGGATTAAATGAAAGCGCAAGTTGAGATGTGAGCTTGCACTACTTCTGCAGTTTACTGTTCAAATTAGCATATACATCTATAAGTATTGCGGGTACTGGTAGAATAAATATATATACCTGCTACCACGTATAACATTTATGATCACTCTTTATCATTGCACTCATAATGATAAATAGGGCCAGGAAGTACTATATTTTATTTTATTTATTTTAATTCGCTGCTTTTTAGAATTTTTCAATAAAGGTTTAGTTTTAATTGATCTACCTTTCCCTCTATTCATGTAACCCAGGAATTGGAGTTAGGGGGTGGGTTTGGTGCTGTATAGTTGTTTCTTTTTCTTTTGGTTATCTTGTGATATTATCATTTAACAATTAGCACATCCCCTTTAGTGTTATATTCACACCCCTATTATTTAGAGGTGGTGCACCACATAATATTTTGTTCCCGCTGCTGATGATCACGCCCCCTCCCTCTTGTGTGCCTTCCATGCCAGTTTCCCTGATAAACCTGGTCCTCTCCAGCGGGGGAGAAGTTGTGGTGGGGGTACTGTCATGGTTCGTCTAATCTGGTCTGGTATTCTGCTGTTTGATTACTTCTGCCTTTCATTCCCTGTCTCTGGCTTACTCAGCTGTTATATTACTACTGTCCATCATTCTCTGGTACCACGGTTACCTGTCAATTAGCCAGCCCTTTCCTGTTGTGCTCTGGCTATTTAGCTGCACAGGCTCAGTATCTCTGTCCTTGCATGGTCTATGACCAACCTGTGTATTCCTGTTGCTGTTTCCTGTGTATGACCGTAGCCTGGCTGACTGATTCTTCTGTTTCCTGATCATGACTTCTGTTCCTGGCACCTCTGCTTTCAGTCTTCCTGATTTGGCTTGTACTTTGATGTGCTCTGCATTCAGTTTGGCTATTTTCTGTTGTTAATAAAAATATTTTTATTTACCAGCATCTCCTGTTTCTGTCTCGTTTTCTTGGTTCCCTGACAAAAACCCAACAAAAGACAATGATGTGTATCATGTCTGTCTGTAAAACAAAAAGATAAAAGACATCGCACGGAGATCTCTAAGTGTAGTATAATTAAAATTATTTATTAATAATATATAATAAAAAGCATCCTTTAAAAATAAAGTCTTTAGACCTTTTAAGAACAGGTGAGGTATATGCCTCAGTCGTATACACGCGAAACTGAGGATGTAAAGGAGTTGGAGTGATTGAATGAATAGACGGGACCTATTATGGGGTATGCGCATATGGGACTACATGGATCCGACTATGTTATATAATTCCTTAAATAGTACAGAGATTATTACACAGTGCTTGATATCTGCTCACCAGATTTATTCTTGTAACCGGGCCCTTAATAATATCTTTGGTGGCCGTTCTCTGATCTCTCGGTCCTCCCGCGTTTCCCCTGGTTCTCCGTCCGCCAATGAATTAAAGAATGAATCCACTCATTCGCTTCAGCAAATCGTCATTGGTTCGAAGAATAGATCCACTTATTCACTCCTTTGTTGTTATACCCCGATGTCTTTTAAGGTTCAATTGGATAATTTTGATCAATATCGACGCGTTTCGGGAAACTCCTTCCCTTTCTCAAGATACAATGATTATAATCATTGTTATAAAACGTAATAAAACCCAATAAAAGACAATGCTGTGTATCATGTCTGTCTGTCCATCACACGTTGGTCTCTAGTCTCCTCAGTACGTAATAAAAGACAATGATGTGTATCACGTCTGTCTGTCTGTCCATCACACATTGGTCTATATTCTCCTCAGTACGTAATAAAAGACAATGATGTGTATCACGTCTGTCCATCACACATTGGTCTCTATTCTCCTCAGTACGTAATAAAAGACAATGATGTGTATCATGTCTGTCTGTCTGTCCATCACACATTGGTCTCTAGTCTCCTCAGGACGTAATAAAAGACAATTAAAGACAATGATGTGTATCACGTCTGTCTGTCTGTCCATCACACATTGGTCTCTATTCTCCTCAGTACGTAATAAAAGACAATGATGTGTATCATGTCTGTCTGTCTGTCCATCACACATTGGTCTCTATTCTCCTCAGTACGTAATAAAAGACAATGATATGCATCATGGAGGAGACTCACAAGATGGAGGCCTCCTGATGAAAACGCAGGGTGATTAGAAGTATGTAGCTCGTTTGGCAGTATTTACATTTCATTTATTGTTTTAACCCTGTCAGTGACAGAGAGGTACACCACACGTTGTTCTGCAATGCAAACCGCTCTGGCACTCACAAAGTTAACAAGTCTATAGTGAGAATAACTATTAAACAAATCCAGAGATATTTCTTGTAACCGAGAGGCGCTTCATTCCCAGTGTTATTCCCAGCTTTCCTGTACAGCGGTATTTCCCTTCATACGCATCATTTCATTGTGTTATATTGGGATTTCTGCTGCTGTTTAGTTTTATTAATGGTCCCATAGAGGTCTCCATTTTCTGCTGGGGAGGGGAATTCCGTTTCCAGTTGTGACTGAGTGGGGGGAGTCTTGAATCCCTCATCCAACCATCTGATTCCGGTTGTGACTGAGTGGGTGGAGTCTTGAATCCCTCATCCAACCATCTGATTCCGGTTGTGACTGAGTGGGTGGAGTCTTGAATCCCTCGTCCAACCATCTGATTCCAGTTGTGACGAAGTGGGTGGAGTCTTGAATCCCTCCTTTACAGGAGAAAGAAGAAAAAACAGCGCAAAAAACACTTCTAAGTGTAGTATTTATAATTACACATGGATTATGTATAACCCTTTCCCTCCAATAGTCTTACTCACATTTGTAAGAGGCTTCTCCTGCCTCTCAGTGTAATTCGTCTGCACCAGTTTGTGGGGTGTCTCGCCAAGTTAAACGACTTTGTGTAGTTCTCCAGACGAAATAAACTCTGATATCAAAATAGTTTGTTGTTCTCAGTTTTTTCCACATGTGATCAACACCATGCGGATTTATACTGGGAACTTTTTTATTATAATATCCAAAAACAATATAATTGTCTGGTCCCCACTTTACATAGTGAGTATGGAGGTACCAAGTGGAAATGGAATACTTTTATTTAAATGTTAATTAAAAATATATCTATATTAATAATTCTCAGCCAGATCCCCACTGAGAGTATTGTTAAAGGACAATGAAAAAAGATAAATATATGACAAATGTAAAATAAGACATTAAAAATGTCTATATCATATATCAAAAAGTTTAACAAGAATAAAGATAATAATAATGCCAAACTCACAAATGCCTTAGTAGTAGGCTAAAAAGCTCAACGCGTTTCATGACTATTAGCAGTCACTTCCTCAGGAGAAAGTTAGGTTAGAAAGCTTACCTTGATAGCCTTATAAATAACATCCATAGGGAAGAGAAAAAACTAAAAGAAAGCACCAAAACACCCTCCACGCCTCCCATCGCCGAACGCCTCCATCCACTGTAGCGATTCGCCCAGACCGGAAGTAAACACAGCCACTTCTGCGTTCCATCTTTGGAACGCAAACAGGCAGCGTAACAAACGGGGGCGAATACTGGTGTGAGTGCCCTCATTCTCCAGCGCTCCTAACCTCCGTGACCATCATGTTTCATTGGCACCAAAGATTTTGTAGTCCAAAATGTATGCATAAACATGCAGCATATTTGGACCAATTTAAGTGGTACATTTTAGTCCAGAGGCAGTACTACCGCTGGTATCACTCAAGGGCTTAATTCACTTGGATGAACGCTATAAAATAAACCAACGTATTAATTGCAATGCAGAAATTGTTATTTATATGTTGGTTTGTGGATGTGGCACTAGATATGTTGGACGCACTATTAGACCCCTAAAAAAAACGAATACAAGAACACAGAGGTAAAATAAAGAAAAAAGATGAATCCCATGGAGTGCCAAGACATTTCAACACATGCACTAAAGGTGGCATAAAAAATTTATTAGTAATAGGATTGGAACATATCCCTGAATCCACTGCCAATAGATACAAAAAAAACTTTGTACCCAAGAAGCATTTTGGATATATACATTAAACACAATAGGTCACAATGGGATTAATGCTGAAATTGATGTGGCTTCATGTTTTTAACTTTCAATTTTTTAATGCTTTTTATACCATTTATCTATTTTTTATACATGTATACACATTAATATATATATTTTTTTTCCCAGCAACCCGCCTTGAGCTTCTCATGGTCGAACTAGCGTTCATCCAAGTGAATTAAGCCCTTGAGTGATACCAGCGGTAGTACTGCCTCTGGTCTAAAATGTACCACTTAGATTGGTCCAAATATGCTGCATGTTTATGCATACATTTTGGACTACAAAATCTTTGGTGCCAATGAAACCTGATGGTCACGGAGGTTAGGAGCGCTGGAGAATGAGGGCACTCACACCAGTATTCGCCCCCGTTTGTTACGCTGCCTGTTTGCGTTCCAAAGATGGAACGCAGAAGTGGCTGTGTTTACTTCCGGTCTGGGCGAATCGCTACAGTGGATGGAGGCGTTCGGCGATGGGAGGCGTGGAGGGTGTTTTGGTGCTTTCTTTTAGTTTTTTCTCTTCCCTATGGATGTTATTTATAAGGCTATCAAGGTAAGCTTTCTAACCTAACTTTCTCCTGAGGAAGTGACTGCTAATAGTCATGAAACGCGTTGAGCTTTTTAGCCTACTACTAAGGCATTTGTGAGTTTGGCATTATTATTATCTTTATTCTTGTTAAACTTTTTGATATATGATATAGACATTTTTAATGTCTTGTTTTACATTTGTCATATATTTATCTTTTTTTCATTGTCCTTTAACAATACTCTCAGTGGGGATCTGGCTGAGAATTTTTAATATAGATATATTTTTAATTAACATTTAAATAAAAGTATTCCATTTCCACTTGGTACCTCCATTCTCACTATGTAAAGTGGGGACCAGACAATTATATTGTTTTTGGATATTATAATAAAAAGTTCCCAGTATAAATCCGCATGGTGTTGATCACATGTGGAAAAAACTGAGAACAACAAACTATTTTGATATCAGAGTTTATTTCGTCTGGAGAACTACACAAAGTCGTTTAACTTGGCGAGACACCCCACAAACTGGTGCAGACGAATTACACTGAGAGGCAGGAGAAGCCTCTTACAAATGTGAGTAAGACTATTGGAGGGAAAGGGTTATACATAATCCATGTGTAATTACAAATACTACACTTAGAAGTGTTTTTTGCGCTGTTTTTTCTTCTTTCTCCTGTATTGTGTTTACACGATGATGTGGATGGTGACTGTGAGGTCCACCTAACAGCTGCATTTTAACACGGAGAGAAGTGGAGTTTTAAGGATACTGAACTAGATCAAGTGTTGAATAGAGCGCTTATAATCTACCACTTTGTATACTTGAATCCCTCCTTTGTCCATCTGACCACTAATGTGTGGGTATTAATATTGTGTGTACGGTGGTGATTGGTGGAAGTCAAGTATTTGTACATATTTATGTTCTAATCATCTCATCAGTACTTTGTCCTATATTTCTCCATCTTCTCCTCAGGCCTTCATACATCTCCCACACTGTAATGCTCTGCCTTCCCCTGTGTCCACTCACTCTCCTGTCCTTTTCCCCTTCCTAGGAGTATCCGCCTCGGCCTCCCTTTTGTCCCTTGCCTGGATGATTGCCTCCTACCAGAAGGTTCTGAGGGATTCCCGTGATGACAAGAGGCCCATGTCATATAAAGGAGCCATGGTGCAGGTCCTGTGGCACCTCTTCACCATTGCCGCTCGGGCTCTGGCCTTCTCACTCTTCGCCTCCATTTTCCACCTCTACTTTGGGATTTTCATTGTCACTCACTGGTGTCTCATGACTTTCTGGATCATCCAAGGAGAGACGGATTTCTGCATGTCACGCTGGGAGGAGATCATCTACAACATGGTCCTAGGGATCATCTACATCTTCTGCTGGTTCAATGTGCGAGAGGGCCGGACCCGCTGCCGGATGGCCACATATTACGTTATTGCTTTGACTGAGAACGTGGTACTCTCAGCGGTTTGGTACTTGTACCGCGGAGCTCAGCTCAGCGACTTCTATGCTCTGCTCCTTGTTTGCTCTGTGCTCTGCAGCTTTGCGCTTGGTGTCTTCTTCATGTTGATATATTACAGCCTCTTGCACCCCAATGGTCCCATGTTCTGGCCCTCAAGCAGCGGCTGTGTTTTCACTGAGGGCCCCGATATTTCCTTGAGCCTTCCAGTCGAAGGGACAGAGAGTCTCCCTCGCACCCTCCCACGGACTACAGGACAGGAAGGGGACTGGGCTCAAGGAGACAGAGATGGCTGCGTTCCAGTCTTCCAGGTTCGTGCCAGTGTTGTCCCCACCCCGGTGACACGACCTCCACGTCCACAGGGACCTGTTATCCGCATAGATCTTCCTCGTAAAAAATACCCAGCTTGGGATGCTCATTTCATTGACCGTCGTCTGCGAAGGACTATTTTAGCATTGGAGTACTCCTCCCCGGCCACCCCGCGCATCCAGTATAGGACTGCGTTAGCCCCGCAGGAGTTTACGGAGTATGAGACCACTGTGTAACTCAAGCCACAAGCACTCAGTTGGCAGAAGACAGTCTGTGGAGCCTGGGCCATAGGAAAGAGGTTCTGCAGGGGGCAAAGGAGTCTCTGCAGGGCCAGCGAGAGACTGCTGTACCTGCACCAGGCCAAATAGACTTTGCCTTACCTAAGCTGACCAGGCAACCACAGTAACTAAGGAGGCTACAGAGACTCCATGGCTCTTACCTGCAGGAAACGGTTGGCAGGGCCTGTGCAGCAGGAGAGATTTGTCTGGAGAATTCAGTAGGAGATTTTATAGACAACTGGAGTAGAAAGATAAAGGGCCTGGAACAGCAGGAGAGACTGTAGGGGTACTGGGGAGACTCTAGAGGGCCTGTAGGAGGCAGGAGACAGTAGCAGAACAGGAGAGAGTCTAGTAGAAGCATGGGATGCTAGCGAGAGGTGGGAGAGGGACGGGACGGTAGCGTGAGGTGGGAGAGGGACGGGACGGTAGCGTGAGGTGGGAGAGGGACGGGACGGTAGCGTGAGGTGGGAGAGGGACGGGACGGTAGCGTGAGGTGGGAGAGGGACGGGACGGTAGCGTGAGGTGGGAGAGGGACGGTAGCGAGAGGTGGGAGAGGGACGGTAGCGTGAGGTGGGAGAGGGACGGTAGCGTGAGGTGGGAGAGGGACGGTAGCGTGAGGTGGGAGAGGGAGGGACGGTAGCGAGAGGTGGGAGAGGGACGGCACGTAGCGAGAGGTGGGAGAGGGACGGGACGGTAGCGAGAGGTGGGAGAGGGACGGGACGGTAGCGAGAGGTGGGAGAGGGAGGGACGGTAGCGAGAGGTGGGAGAGGGACGGGACGGTAGCGTGAGGTGGGAGAGGGACGGGACGGTAGCGCGAGGTGGGAGAGGGACGGGACGGTAGCGCGAGGTGGGAGAGGGGCGGGACGGTAGCGAGAGGTGGGAGAGGGGCGGGACGGTAGCGAGAGGTGGGAGAGGGACGGGACGGTAGCGCGAGGTGGGAGAGGGACGGGACGGTAGCGCGAGGTGGAAGAGGGACGGGACGGTAGCGCGAGGTGGAAGAGGGACGGGACGGTAGCGCGAGGTGGGAGAGGGGCGGGACGGTAGCGCGAGGTGGGAGAGCTACGGGACGGTATCGAGAGGTGGGAGAGCTACGGGACGGTATCGAGAGGTGGGAGAGGGAGGGATGGTAGCGAGAGGTGGGAGAGGGAGGGGATGGTAGCGAGAGGTGGGAGAGGGACGGGATGGTAGCAGGACGGCAGAGAGATTGAAAGTGCAGAGAGAGAGAACGGGGTTGTTAAGCTCTGGGACCGAAAAATGGGACACAATCACACAATGAGGGCATTGCCTGGTTGTGGTTGATAGATGATTTTGTTTGCAAGGGTTGGAGAGCCACAGATTACCTACCCCTCATGTAGAGAGATGGACATAAGGAATTGTACACTAGGACCTGCTCTTTATATAAAGGGACCTGTGTATTCTGTGTACACGATGACCTGCTCTTTATATAAAGGGATCTGTGTATTGCGTGTACACGAATACCTGCTCTGTATATAAAGTGAAATGTGTATTGTTTGTACACAAGGTCCTGCCCTTTATATAAAGGGACCTGTGTATTGTATGTACACGAGGACCTGCTCTGTATATAAAGTGACTTGTGTATTGTGTGTACACGAGGACCTGATCTGTGTATTGTGTGTACACGAGGACCTGCATTGTATACAAAGAGAAATGTGTATTGTATGTACACGAGGACCTGCTCTCTATATAAAGCCACCTGTGTATTGTGTGTACACAAGGACCTAATCTTTATAGAAAGGGACCTGTGTATTGTGTGTACATGAGGACCTGCATTGTGTACAAAGAAAAATGTGTATTGTATGTACATGAGGACCTGCTCTGTATATAAAGGGAAATGTGTATTGTTTATACACAAGGACCTAATCTTTATATAAAGGGACCTGTGTATTGTGTGTACACAAGGACCTACTCTTTATATAAAGGGACCTGTGTATTGTGTGTACACAAAGACCTACTCTCTATATAAAGTGACGTGTATTGCATGTACACGAGGACCTGATCTGTGTATTGTGTGTACACGAGGACCTGCATTGTATACAAAGAGAAATGTGTATTGTATGTACACGAGGACCTGCTCTGTATATAAAGGAACCTGTGTAATTTCCGTTGTTCCCCTGCCTGTATGATTGCCTCTTACCGGAAGGTTCTGAGGAAATCTCACTGGTAGTCACAGACCACACATACACTGTATGACACCCCAGTCTTGTTCCACTGGTAGTCACAGACCCACATATACACTGTCTGACACCCCAGTCTTATCCCACTGGTAGTCACAGACCACACATACACTGTCTGACACCCCAGCCTTGTTCCACTGGTAGTCACAGACCCACACGTACACTGTCTGACACCCCAGTCTTGTCCCACTGGTAGTCACAGACCCACACATACACTGTCTGACACCCCAGCCTTGTACCACTGGTAGTCACAGACCCACATATACACTGTCTGACACCCCAGTCTTATCCCACTGGTAGTCACAGACCACACATACACTGTCTGACACCCCAGCCTTGTTCCACTGGTAGTCACAGACCCACACGTACACTGTCTGACACCCCAGTCTTGTCCCACTGGTAGTCACAGACCCACATATACACTGTCTGACACCCCAGCCTTGTTCTCCACTGGAAGTGACAGACCCACACATACACTGTCTGACACCCCAGCCTTGTTCCACTGGTAGTCACAGACCCACACATACACTGTCTGACACTCCAGCCTTGTTCTCCACTGGAAGTGACAGACCCACACATACACTGTCTGACACCCCAGCCTTGTTCCACTGGTAGTCACAGACCCACACATACACTGTCTGACACCCCAGTCTTATCCCACTGGTAGTCACAGACCCACACATACACTGTATGACACCCCAGTCTTGTTCCACTGGTAGTCACAGACCCACATATACACTGTCTGACACCCCAGTCTTATCCCACTGGTAGTCACAGACCACACATACACTGTCTGACACCCCAGCCTTGTTCCACTGGTAGTCACAGACCCACACGTACACTGTCTGACACCCCAGTCTTGTCCCACTGGTAGTCACAGACCACACATACACTGTCTGACACCCCAGCCTTGTTCCACTGGTAGTCACAGACCCACACATACACTGTCTGACACCCCAGTCTTATCCCACTGGTAGTCACAGACCCACACGTACACGGTCTGATACCCCAACCTTATTCCACTGGTAGTCACAGACCCACACATACACTGTCTGACACCCCAGTCTTATCCCACTGGTAGTCACAGACCCACACGTACACTGTCTGATACCCCAGCCTTGTTCCACTGGTAGTCACAGACCCACACATACACTGTCTGACACCCCAGTCTTGTTCCACTGGTAGTCACAGACCCACACATACACTGTCTGACACCCCAGCCTTGTACTCCACTGGTAGTCACAGACCCACACATACACTGTCTGACACCCCAGCCTTGTACTCCACTGGTAGTCACAGACCCACACGTACACTGTCTGATACCCCAACCTTATTCCACTGGTAGTCACAGACCCACACGTACACTGTCTGACACCCCAGCCTTGTTCTCCACTGGACCAGTGGGTTTTCCTGGTCATTTCAAAAGGGTACAACATAGACTTCAAGTCTCTTCCACCTTACCGTTTCTTTTTGTCCAGAGTTCCTCAGGATCCAGATCTGGCTCTTCTAGTCATAGATGCACTCTCATCCCTGTTGGACAAACAGATTCTGGTTCCTGTCTGTGAACACACACAGATTTTCACTCCAATTTTTTTGTGGTCTCCAAAAAGGAAGGCAGCTGTTGTCCTATTCTGAGCTTGAAATGTCTCAACTATTACTTGGAAGCCACACATTTAAGATGGAATCTCAACAGTCTTTTATCACAGCAATGTGCCCAGGGAGTACCTAGTCTCTCTACACTGTGTGCACAATTATCAGGCAAGTTGTATTTTTGAGGATTAATTTTATTATTGAACAACTATAGTGCTGTCCGTCAATCCAAAATGTTAAGAAACCTTAAACCTGAATATTTAAGAAAGTAAAAGTGAGGTTTTGGCTTTCTTAGGAGACTATGTATATGTGCACAATTATTGGGCAACTATTAGTGTGCAGAATTATTATGCAACTAAATGAAAAACTATAATTTTCCCACCTTATGTGTTTATTTTCATCTATTAAAGTGAGAATACTAAACAAACAACTCAAAATTTACAAATAATCATTTGTGACATTTCAAAAAAAAAAAGCAGTGACCAATAATATAGCCACCTTGTTTTCAAT
Source organism: Rhinophrynus dorsalis (assembly GCA_037306005.1). Taxonomy (NCBI): domain Eukaryota; kingdom Metazoa; phylum Chordata; class Amphibia; order Anura; family Rhinophrynidae; genus Rhinophrynus; species Rhinophrynus dorsalis. The sequence goes on along the minus strand of CM074727.1, from coordinate 190,810,359 downwards.
AACAGTCATAAGCTTTCCATTCATGGAGTCTGTCAGTTTCTTGATTTGTTGACAATCAACTTTTTGTGCAGCAGCAACCACAGCCTCCCAGACACTGTTCAGAGAAGTGTACTGTTTTCCTTCAGCATAAATCTGCCATTTAAGAAGGGCCCACAAGTTCTCAATAGGGTTTAGGTCAGGTGAGGAAGGGGGCCATGTTAATATTTTATCATCTTTAAGGCCTTTACTGGCTATCCACGTGGTGGAGTACTTCGATGCATGCTATGGAGCATTGTCCTGCATAAAAATCACGGTCTTCTTGAAAGAGGCAGACTTTTTCCTGTACCACTGCTTGAAAAAAGTGTCTTCTAAAAACTGGCAGTAGGTTTGGGAGTTGAGTTTGAGTCCATCTTCAACGCGAAAAGGTTCAACTAGCTCATCGTTGATAATACCAGCCCATACCAGTACCCCTTCTCCACCTTGCTGGCATCTGAGTCGAAGTGGAGCTCTGTGCCCATTACTGATCCAGCCACAGGCCCATCCATCTGGACCGTCAAGAGTCACTCGCATCTCATCAGTCCATAAAACCTTTGAAAAATCTGTCTTCCGATATTTCTTGACCCAGTCTTGACGTTTCAACTTACGTATCTTGTTCAGTGGTGGACAGGTTTCAGCCTTCCTTACAGTGGCCATGTCTCTGAGCACTGAACACCTAGTACTTCTGGACACTCCAGGTAGGTTGCAGTTCTGGAATATGACAGCACTGAAGGATAATGGGTTCCTGTTAGCTTCATGTTTGATTCTTCTCAAATCGCTGACAGTCAATTTGCATCTTTTTGCAACAAAACGTTTGATGGTTCTGTGATCATGCCCCAATATCTTAGCAATTTCAAGAGTGCTGCATCCCTCTGAAAGACTTTTTACAATGTTTGACTTTTCAGAGTCGGTTATATCTCTGTTTCTGCCCATTTTGCCTGAGGAAATGAAGCTGCCTAATAATTATGCACCTTGACATAGGGTGTTCATCTCCTTAGGTCACACCCTCTCTCATTACACAAATACACATCACCTGATATGTTTAAATCCAATAAGCATTCAAGTTTATACAGCTTGGAGTTGGAAAATATGCATAAAAATTATGATATGGTCAAAATACTCACTTGCCTAATAATTGTGCACACGGTGTAAATCTTCAGGACACTTACCTCTGCGTCCTGATTCATGTAGACCACCAGCAATTCCTTAATTTTGCCTTCAACTGCAGTCACTACCACTACCTTTCCTTTGAATCCGCTCCAAAGATCTTCACAAAGTCCATGGCAGCTCTGTCCACCTCCAAGGCATTTCCTTAACCCCTTACTTAGAATTACCTCTAGATGAAGTCTCCTTCGGAGGCCATTTTGTCCTCACACATTTGAGAATGTGTTCACATTCTGGAGCACTAAGATTGGGTTTTAAACCTGAAGAAGTCCTCTCCACTGCCTTTTCTTTTCTTGGGCATAAGATTCAACACCCTATAAAGACCAGGTAGGAGAGTTTCCTTTTGATCAGCATCCTGGAAATTTGAGCCATTCACTTGGCGCTTCTCTGTTGGTTCCAAGTACTGATGGCAACTCCAGTGAGAATCCAGTGAGGCAATATGATGGTGTTCGCATACATAAACTGTCAGGGAGGAACACAGAGTGAATCGGACTGGAGGAAGGTTCGAGAACTGCTTCAGTGGGTGAAATTTTTTGTACCAGTCATCTCCACATCCTAGGCGTGGAAAACATAGTTTCAGACTATTAAAGATATCCCAGGAAACTAGGAACTCAACCAGGAGGTATTCAAACAGTCCACCTCTGGGACCTTCCACCACATGGCATCCAGCAAGAACAGGAAGGTTCCACTGTTCTGCACCAAGATAAAGGCTCATCTAGCTTTTGCTATGGGTGCGATGTCCATCCCATGGAACTTTCATTTGGACTATGTATTTCCTCCAAGTCCGTAGATTCCCAGGATGCTGCAAATGATCAAAAGGGAAAATGCTTAGGTTATCATGCTCATTTTTTTTTTTGTCTGTCATGCCTTCTTTGCAGATCTTCTTAACCTGCCCATCAAGGAACCATTTTGTCTTCTCCTCAGATAGGATCTTCTTACCAGTGGTCCTGTTTGCTACGAGAAGGTGGAAAGGTTGGCTTTGATGGCATGGTTCTTGAGAATGACATCTCTAAGTGGAAGGGTTTCTCGAACATTGTTTTATCTACCATGATTCAAGCTAGGAAGTGCTTATCTTCTAAAGCCTATCTTAGGATCTAGCCTTTTTCTTTTTCCAGTGATGCACTGATATGGGTATGTCTCCTCAATCCTTCAGCCCTCCTATGATTTTGGATTTCCTTCAAGATGGTGTTAACAAACATCTCAGTCGAAGCGCTGTCTAGGTACAGATCTCAGCACTCTTGTTTCTATTTCAGAAGAGAATTACCTTTTCTTCCTTATAATACAACTTTTGTTCAAGGGGTGGCTCATGCTTTCCTCTCCATTAGGGATCCCACTTACCCGTGGCAGCGTAATCTGGTGCTGAGCATTCCAGGGAGACCTCCGTTTGAACCTCTCTCTTCAGTTCCCTTGCATTTTTGATGCATAAATTGTCTTTTCATTTGGCTATTGTTTCTGTATAAAGAGTTGCTGACCTATACGTTTTGTCTCTTGAACTTTATCTGACTTTCACATTAACCAGGAAATTGTCCTTTCTTCTTTTTGTCCTGATCCTTCCACCTATCAGAAACAGGATCTTCAGTTGCTGGATGTGGTTTGATGCCTTAAATATTATGAGCATTGCACGCAGCCTTTTAGAAGGGCAGAGTCACTTTTTGACATTCCTGAAGGTGTTAGAGTGGGTCAGACTTCGTCCAAAGTCACTATTGTTTCTTGGATCAAGGCTATACAGCAAAAGTATGTGACCAGAAGGAATACTGTTCCTTTCAGAGTCCATGTGCACTTCACCAGATCTGCGGGCACCTCCTGGGCCTGCAAAAATTAGGTCCCTGCCGAACAGCTATGGAAGGTGGCAACATGGTTGTCTCTGTATATATTCACTAAACACTACTGTGTCAAGGTCCTGCTTTGGCCAGAAGGTCCTTCAGGCTGTTGTGCCTATTTTTTCCAACCTGTTATGATGTTTTTGAGTCCTGTTGGCTCTTGTGTGGTTGTTTACTATTTTAGTTTAGTGTCTGACACTTGATGTTTACAAAATGCCAGTTTAGTCTTATGGAATACTTGTTTTTTTGTGGGGAGGTCCTTTTCTCTTTTGCCTCCCATAACTTTTGTGTATTTTTGTTATATCCCCATGTTCCTGTGTTCCATATTGGACTGAAAATAGGGCTGTAATGAAACACAGGACTCCCACCTGGAGAGAGAACCTTGTGTTTCCTTCCCTGGGCAGAGGAGTCCACTTGGGGTTTTTGTTCAAGGTTTTTCTTTTCTTCAGACTTCTGTTTTTGTCTAGTGTCTTGTGCCCTGCCCTCTGTAGGAAAGGAGATTTTTCCTATGATTCCTGTGTTCCACATGGACTAAGATAAAAGGATTTAATGGTCAGTTCACTATAATCCTGCTTTCTGTCCACTTCAGACTTCAGCAGTCATTTCCTCAATACAGATGAGTGAGCCAGTTTCAGTGGCAGTCATACATGCCCAAGCCATAACACTACCTCCACTATGTTTCACAGATGAGGTGGTATGTTTAGGATCATGTGCATTTCCTTTTTTTTTTGTTCTTTACACTTTCCTCTTTCCAGGTTAATCTCCACCTCCTCTATCCATACGACTTTGGTCCAAGACTCTACAGATATTTTATGTAGTTTTTCACAAACTGTAACCTGGTCTTTTTTTTCTCCAGTGGTTTGCATCTTGTGGCAAACCATCTGTGGTTATGCTGGTGTGGACCTCTCTTTATGGTACTCTGACACTTCTATGTCTACATTGTGGAGAGAGTGTTCTTGTCCTGTTTGACAATTGAAAAGGGGTTTTTCTTCACAATTCTGAGCATTCATTGGACATCCAAACAGTGGTCTTCTGTGGTCTACCAGGTCGTTTGATATTGCAGAGCTCACCTGTGCATTCTTTCTTTTTCAATGTACCACACAGTTGATTGACACACCTTATATTTTGGCCATGTCTTTGATGGATTTATTCTGATATTTCAACCTCATTCCGGCCTTCTTTACTTACATTGACCCTTCTTTGCTCCTCATATTGAGTGACAGTTGCAGCAGACTCCAAATGTAAAGGCCACACCTGGAATCACTTGTGGACCTTCTGATAGTTCTCTGGTGCATGAACTAATGATGTAACAGCACACACCTAGCCAGGAAACAGCTGAGAAGCTAATTGTCCATTTACTTTCTGGTTCATTAAAATGGAGGCATTACGTATAAAAAGGGCTATAATTCCTACACGGTTCGCCATTTCTAGATATAAATACCCTCAAATTAAAGTTGCCAGTCTTCACTTTATCCTCTCAGTCACTGTTTCATTTCAAATCCATTGTGCTGGAGTACAGAGCCAAAACAACACAACTTGTGTCACTTTCCAAATATTTATGGGCGTACTGTATGCACTAACCCAACAAGCTTTGTTTCACCCCTGACTGGTAGTCAGAGACGCCCCAGACTTGGTCCACAAGTAGTCACTCAGTAGAACCACACATACACTGTATGAAACCCTAGCCTTGTCCTAGTGGAGGACACACAACCACACGCACTGTGTAACACCCCAGCCTTGTACCAGTGGAGTCACACAACCACACACACTGTCTGACAAAGTAGGAGGAAGATGGAGGTCCCTAAAGAATGATTTCTGGGACTTAGGGTGCAAGATCAAGGCAATGACCTCTAAGGTAGTGTTTTCTGAAATACTACCTGTGCCATGCGCCAGTGCAGGTAGGCAGAGGGAGATCAGGGAGCTTAATGCATGGCACAAGCAATGGTGTAGGAAGGAGGGTTTTGTGTATTTAGAACACTAGGCTGACTTTGCTCTTGGGTACAATCTATATGGAAGAGATGGATTGCACCTAAATGGTAGAGGAGCCTCTGTGCTAGGGGAGCGAATGCTAAGAAGCTTGGAGGAGCTTTTAAACTAGGAAAGGTGGGGTTATAGATAGAGCAGATAGGAACCGGATCCAAGTAAATGATCAGAGGGGGTGGAGAAAGGGTGGGGATAAATGTAGTCAACAGGGAGGAACTCCTTGTAAATGAAGATGTAGATAAAAGGCATGTAGGGATTAATATATGTAAAGACTTCATAATGAATTGTATGATAGTAAACGCAAGACATATGGTAGATAAAATAGGAGAACTGGAATTGCTGGCTGTTAATGAGCAATTGGACATAATTGGAATAACAGAAACAAGGTGGAATGATGCACATGACTGGGGTGTAAATATAGAGGGCTATTCCCTCTTTAGGAGAGACAGAATTAATAGAAAAGGGGGAGGTGTCTGCTTATAAATGAAACCAAAGCTAAATCCAATTTCTAGGGAAATTAGTGAGGAAACTGGTCATATTGTGGAGTCCTTGTGGGTAGAAATTGAGACTAAATGTCGTGTAAAAGGTAAAAAAAAAAAAAAAAAAGATGTTGGTTATATGCTACAAACCACCAAATATCGATGACAATGTTGAGGCCCAACTTCTATTGTAAATGAGGAAAGCTGCTCAGTTTGGGCATATTATAATTATGGGAGATTTTAACTATCCAGATATCAACTGGAATAATGAGACCTGTCAGAGTGCTAAGGGTAGTAGGTTTTTGAACACGCTTCGTGAAAGCTACATGTCACAAGAAATAACAATATATTGGACCTAGTGATCAATAACACAGAAATGGTGTCCAGTATTAAGGTAAGGGAACATCTGGGAAACAGTGATCACAACATGGTTACATTTGAGATCAGTTTGGCAAAGCAAAACTGTATGGGTTCAACCAAAACCGTTAATTTTACAAAATCTAACTTCAAATTAAGAGCATGAATGCAACACATAGACTGGGATGAATTATTTAAAGGCAAAAATACTGAGGAAAAATGGTCAGAATTCAAATTTTTGGTTGCAGAAATATATTCAATAGTATATACGAATGGGGAACAAATGCAAAAGTAGATTACAGCCAATGTGGTTAACTGTACGTGTAAAGGAGGAAAATGGTAAGGAAAAAATATTAAAACTATTTCTCTGAAGGAACAGAACATTTCTTTCTTGAAATACAGGGAACACAACAACAACTGCAAGAAAAGGCAATTAGGGTAGCAAAAGTAGATGATGAAACGCCTATTGGAAGGGAGAGAGACTAATCCAAGAAAGGTTTTCAAATGCATAGTGAAAAACTTAAGAGGCAGCTCACTGGACTTTTCAAAAATGAGATGGGCGAGTAGATTAGTGAGGATAAGGAAAAGGCTGATGTTCTAAACACTTTCTTTGCATCAGTATATACAAGGGAGCAAGTAATGGTAGAAGAGCCTCATCAAGTAACAAATAAAACTATACCATTATCATATAATGGGTTAACACAAGAAAAGATAATGAGTAGACTAAATAAAATTAAGACCGTCAAAGCACCGGGCCCTTATGGTATACATCCAAGGGTTCTTCAGGAACTCTGTGCAGTTTTAGTAAAAACCCCTCTTTTTATACTTTAAAGATTCTCTCACCACAGGCTCAGTGCCACAAGATTGTCGAGAGACAATGTAGTTCCTCTATTTAAGAAGGAAACTAAAACAGAACCTGGGAATTATAGACCTGTGCGTTTAACATCTAGTAATAGTAATAAGGGACTAGATTCAGGATTACACCACAAAAATATGATTATTAGCAGGAATCAACATGATTTTATGAGGAACAGATCATGCCAAACTTATCTCTTCAACTTCTATGAAGAAGTATGTAGTAATCTAGATAATGATAAGGAAGTTGATGTATATCTAGATTTTGCAAAGGCATTTGAAGTACCTCAGGGTTCAGGATTAGGTCCGCTGCATTTTAACATGTTTATAAAGGACCTAGAAATAGATATAGAAAGCAAATTTTCAATATTTGCAGATGACATTAAATTATGCAGGGTAATTAAATCAGAACAGGATATTTTCTATCTATAGAGGGATTTACATAAAATGGCAGATTGGGCAAACAAATGGAATATGAAGTTTAATGTGGGGAAGTGTAAAGTCATGCATTTGGGAGGAAATAATCCCAAGGCTACTTATTTAGGGGACTCGTTGCTAGAGAAAGACCTCGGTATCCTTGTCAACTACAAACTTCGAAACAGTGACCAGTGTCAAACAGCAGTAGCAAAGAAAAACAAAATCCTGTCTTGTATAAAAAGAAGTATACTGAAATAAGAGCGGATAACATTATTTTGCCATTATACAAATCATTGTTAAGACCTCACCTTGAGTATGCAGTGCAATTTTGGGCACCGGTTGTGAAAAAGGATATACTAGAACTAGAGAGGGTACAGCGAAGAGCAACAAAATTAATTAAGGGAATGGAGGACATGACATATGAGGAACGACTAGACAAACTTAGTCGTCTTTTCTCTAGAGTAAATAAACCAAGAGGAGACCTTATCACATTGTACAAGTATATGAGAGGTCAATACAAGGATCTCTGCGGTGAGCTATTTATTCCAAGGCCTGATCAGGTGACCGGGGGACACCCCTTGAGATTAGAGGAAAGGAGGTTTAAACTTCAGCAGAGGAAGGGTTTTTTTACGGTAAGGTCTGTCAAATTGTGGAATTCATTGCCCAGGGAGGTAGTTATGGCAGATACGATGGACACATCTGGGAAGATTAGATGTATTTCTTTCAAAAGGGAATATACAGCGTATACTAGAAGGCAAAACCAGAAGTTCAGGTAAAGACTAAATTGTTTGGCAGCAGGAAAGCTAAATAATTATAATTTATCTGGGTTATGAGGCAAAGGTTGAAGTTGATGGACTTGTATCTCTTTTCAATCTAATTTACTATGTTATGTCTGAATTCCCAGTCTTGTTCCACTCTGCTACTGATAGTCACAGACCCAAACCTACACTGTCTGACATTACAGCCTTGTTCCTTTTGCTATCGCCAGTAGGTGAGTGTGTGTGTGTGTTATGGGTGGGGTAGGTGTGTGTATATGTATATATGTGTGTGTATATATATATATATAAATATTCTGGGGGGTAGGGGAGTAGTGTGTGTGTGTGTGTGTGTGTGTGTGTGTGTGTGTGTGTGTGTGTGTGTGTTCTGGCAGTAAGGTGTGTGTTATGGGGGCGTTGTGTAGTGTGCGATAGTGGGGAGGTGTGTATTGAGGGAGGTTAGATTTGTGGGGGGTAGGTGTGTGTGTGTTTTATTGGGGGTTTGGATTGTGTTATGGGGTGGTTAGGTGTATGAGTTTTAGGGGGTAGGGATGTAGTGTGTGTTTTATAGGGAGGGTTAGGTGTATGTGCTATGGGGGTTAGATGTCATAGTGTGGTGTTATGGGGTAGGTGTGTAGTGTGTGTGTGTTTTATAGGGAGTAGTTAGGTGTATGTGCTATGGGGGTTAGATGTCATAGTGTGGTGTTAGGGGGTAGGTGTGTAGTGTGTGTTTTATAGGGAGGGTTAGGTGTATGTGCTATGGAGGTTAGATGTCGTAATGTGGTGTTATGGGCTGGTTAGGGGGTAGGTGGGTAGTGTGTGTTTTATAGGGAGGGTTAGGTGTATGTGCTATGGGGGTTAGATGTCATAGTGTGGTGTTAGGGGGTAGGTGTGTGGTGTGTGTTTTATAGGGAGGGTTAGGTGTATGCTATGGGGGTTAGATGTCATAGTGTGGTGTTATGGGGTGGTTAGGGGGTAGTTGTGTAGTGTGTGTTTTATAGAGAGGGTTAGGTGTATGTGCTATGGGGGTTAGATGTCGTAGTGTGGTGTTATGGGAGGTTGGTATATGTGTGTGTCAGTGGGGATGCTGGGCCTCAGAAGTAGAAAGTTCTCTAATGATGATAGGAACTCTTCCCGACATACAATGTTTTCCATCCAAAAACAAAATCAACAGTTTGTAAACAAGAAATGGAACAGGGTTGAACTTGATGGACGCAAGTGTTTTCTCAGCATAAACTACTATATAACAATATCCAATTTAATGAAGACTATGCACGTCTTTGGGCTTCAGACCGTCTCCGTATTAGGCTGCATTAAGTGAACAATTGGCTGTCAATGTGTCATCTTCTAGTGCCCCCACCCAAAGAACTGTCTGCTGATCAAATTGGCAGCTGATTGGACAGATATCCTGGATTTTTATTGGACCGTTGGGGATTATTTATCTTGATGTGTGTGCTGTCTTTCACACAGAGATGATCTGTCACTTGGATTTCATGGTCTTGTCACACACAGAGATATAATACACAAAGATATATAATATACAGAGATATAATACACACACATACAGATATAATACACACACAGATATATAATACACAGAGATATATAATATATACACACAGATATATAATACACACACATAGAGATATCATAACACAGATATATAATACACACAGATATAATACACATAGAGATATAATACACACACAGAGACATAATACACAGAGAAAAATAACACACATACACACACAGATCTATAATACACACCGAGATATAATACACACAGATATATACTACACACAGAGAGATATAATACACAGACAGATATAATACAAACATTTGTTTAGGGCAAGTCCAGGAATATTCTTTTGTAATCACCATTTTTGCTTATTTTACATTTGGTGCTCTATGAAATATTAAAAATGAATTTCAATACTCTACTGACGTCTTCCTTTTTATGTGTCTTAAAGTGGAACTGACACTGTAGTAGGATCTGGATGGCAGGGAAAACAGTGAGGAATGTTAGTATCTGACAGGCAGTGAGAACAGTGATGAATGTTAGGATCTGACTGGCAGGGAGAGCAGTGAGGGATGTTAGGATCTGACTGGCAGGGAGAGCAGTGAGGAATGTTAGGATCTGACTGGCAGGGAGAGCAGTGAGGAATATTAGCATCTGACTGGCAGGGAGAGCAGTGAGGAATGTCAATATCTGACTAGCCATGAGTAATGTTAGTATCTGGTAGGGAGAACAGTGAGGAATGTTAGTATCTGGCAGGGAGAACAGTGACGAATGTCAGTATCTGGCTGGCAATGAGTAATATTAGTATCTGACTGGCAGGGAGAACAGTGATGAATGTTAGTATCTGGCTGGCACAGAGAACAGTGATGAATGTTAGCATCTGACTGGCAGGGAGAGCAGTGAGGAATGTTAGTATCTGACTGGCAGGGAGAGCAGTGAGGAATGTTAGCATCTGACAGGCAGGGAGAACAGTGATGAATGTTAGCATCTGACAGGCAGGGAGAACAGTGATGAATGTTAGTATCTGGCTGGCAGGGAGAGCAGTGAGGAATGTCAGTATCTGACTGGCAGGGAGAGCACTGAGGAATGTCAGTATCTGACTAGCCATGAGTAATGCTAGTATCTGGTAGGGAGAACAGTGAGGAATGTCAGTATCTGACAGGCAGGGAGAACAGTGATGAATGTTAGTATCTGGCTGGCACGGAGAACAGTGAGGAATATTAGCATCTGACTGGCAGGGAGAGCAGTGAGGAATGTCAGTATCTGGCTGGCAGGGAGAGCAGTGAGGGATATTAGTATCTGGCTGGCAGGGAGAGCAGTGAGGGATATTAGTATCTGGCTGGCAGGGAGAACAGTGAGGAATGTTAGTATCTGGCTGGCAGGGAGAACAGTGAAGAGTGTTAGGATTTGGCTGATAGGGAGAGCTTGTTGGAATGTTAGGATCTGACTGGCAGGGAGAATAGTGAGGGATGTTAGTATCTGACTAGCTGTGAGTAAAGTCAGTATCTGGTAGGGAGAACAGTGAGAAATGTTACTATTTGGCAGGGAGAGCAGTGAGTAACGTCAGTATCTGGCTGGCAGGGAGAGCAGTGAGGGATATTAGTATCTGGCTGGCAGGGAGAGCAGTGAGGAATGTTAGTATCTGGCAGGGAGAACAGTGAAGAGTGTTAGGATTTGGCTGATAGGGAGAGCATGTTGGAATGTTAGGATCTGACTGGCAGGGAGAATAGTGAGGGATGTTAGTATCTGACAGGCAGGGAGAGCAGTGAGGGATGTTAGTATCTGGCTGGCACAGAGAACCGTGAGGAATATTAGCATCTGACTGGCAGGGAGAGCAGTGAGGAATATTGGCATCTGACTGGCAGGGAGAGCAGTGAGGAATATTAGCATCTGACTGGCAGGGAGAGCAGTGAGGAATGTCAGTATCTGACTAGCTGTGAGTAATGTTAGTATCTGGCAGGGAGAACAGTGAGGAATGTTAGGATCTGGCTTTCAGGGAGAACTGAGGAATATTAGTATCTGGCTGGCAGGGAGAACAGTGACGAATGTTAGCACCTGGCTGGCAGGGAGAACAATGAGGAATGTCAGTATCTGGCTGGCAGGGAGAGCAGTGAGGAATTTTAAGATCTGGCTGGCAGGGTGAGCAGTGAGGAATGGTAGTATCTGACAGGGAGAACAGTGAGTAATGGTAGTATCTGGCAGGGAGAAAAGTGAGGAATGTTAGGACATGGCAGGGAGATCAGTGTGGAATGTTAGGATCTGGCTGGCAGTGAGTAATATTAGTATCTGGCTGGCACGGAGAACAGTTAGGAATGTTAGTATCTGGCAGGGAGAGCAGTGAGGAATGTTAGTGTCTGGCATGGAGAGCAGTTAGGAATGTTAGTATCTGGCTGGCAGGGAAAACAGTGAGGAATGTTAGTATCTGACTGGCAGGGAAAACAGTGAGGAATGTTAATATCTGGTAGGGAGAGCAGTTAGCAACATTAGTATCTGGCTGGAAGGGAGAACAGTGAGGAATGTTAGTATCAGGCAGGGAGAGCAGTGTGGAATGTTAGTATCTGGCAAGAAGAACAGAGAGGAATATTAGTATCTATCTGGCAGGGAGAACAGTGAGCAATGTTAGGATCTCGCAGGGAGAACAGTGAGGAATGTTAGTATCTGGCTGGCAGGGAGAACAGTTAGAAATGTTAGTATCTGGCTGGCAGGGAGAGCAGTGAGGAATGTTATTATTTTACAGGGAGAGCAATGATCAATGTTAGGATCTGGCTGGAAGGGAGAGCAGTGAGGAATGTTAGTATCTGACAGGGAGAACAGTGAGGAATGTTAGTGTCTGGCACGGAGAACAGTGAGGAATGTTAGTATCTGAAAGGAAGAACGGTGAGGAATGTTAGTATCTGACTGGCAGGGAGAGCAGTTAGGAATGTTAGTATCTGGCAGGGAGAACAGTGAGGAATGTTAGTATCTGGCAGGGTAAGTAGTGAGGAATGTTAGTATCTGGCAGGGAAAGTAGTGAGGAATGTTAGTATCGGGCAGGAAGAGCAGTGAGGAATATTAGTATCTGGCAGGGAGAGCAGTTAGGAATGTTAGTATCTGGCAGGGAGAACAGTGAGGAATGTTAGTATCTGGCAGGGAGAACAGTGAGGAATGTTAGTATCTGGCAGGGTAAGTAGTGAGGAATGTTAGTATCTGGCAGGGAAAGTAGTGAGGAATGTTAGTATCGGGCAGGAAGAGCAGTGAGGAATATTAGTATCTGGCAGGGAGAGCAGTGAGGAATGTTTGTATCTGGCAGGGAGAGAATTGAGGAATGTTAGTATCTGGCTGGCAGAACAGTGAGGAATGTTAGTATCTGGCAGGGTAAGTAGTGAGGAATGTTAGTATCTGGCAGGGTAAGTAGTGAGGAATGTTAGTATCTGGCAGGGAAAGTAGTGAGGAATGTTAGTATCGGGCAGGAAGAGCAGTGAGGAATATTAGTATCTGGCAGGGAGAACAGTGAGGAATGTTTGTATCTGGCAGGGAGAGAAGTGAGGAATGTTAGTATCTGGCTTGCAGGGAGAGCAGTGCGGAATGTCAGTATCTTATATTGAGACAGTTGGTACGGAGCACAGTGTGGAATGTTATGTGATGGGCAGGAAATGACAGGTGGGTATGTAGAACATTAAAGTCCATGTGGTGCCTGTAATGGTCCGTAGGCCGTTACTACTGGCTGAAAGGCGAGCACGGAACTGTGTGGCATAAAATGAGACTGTTCACCTGGAGGGAATGACTTAGGGTCGACTAACAAGGTTGTCAAAACACTCGTACTGTGGATCTGTTATTTCTCGATGCTCGGTCGAAGGATCCCGGGGTGACGGAAACATTTGACCTGTTGTCGGACCACCGAAGAAGCGTTGAAGGAATTGGTCGACTTCGAGACGGGATGCCTGCATGTTTTAGCTCAATGTTTTTTTTGGTCTCAGCCATTGTGTTTGCCAGAATGTGTATTGGGACTTGTTGAGACTGTACCCCCCAATGGGATCCCTTTGTAGCTAACTCAATCATGTCTGGCAACTCAGGGGTAGGTTAGGCCCGCCCCAAGATCCCGGAGCATGAAAAACGAACCAGTTGGGTTTTACATGGTTTTGTTGCTCCTCTGTCCATTGGTCCGTACTCTATCCCCAGGCCCTTATGCCCAGCCCTCCCGTTTCCATTGTTCTATTGTTTATGTGTGTATAAAAGAATGCTGTAGTTCTCAATAAAGTGTGTCCGTGTAGAGCAAACAGTCTCCATGTGTTGTGCTTTCCTGGATGGTTTAAAGGGTCCACTCTGACTCCCATCCTCTGAAGCGTACAAGAGCTAGTCACCACTCTGTTCCCGTTGTTCTTACCTTCGACCGACGTGCTCCTCGACCAGCGGTGCTCGACTCAGAGACCACGACAGCCTGCGTTCGACCTGCTCGACTCAGCTTCAGAAAAAGTTGGAAGCGACTACCGGGTAGTGTGTCGAGCTCGCAGTTCCCTGTACGACCGGGCAGTTCGACAAGTGCTAGCCGACCTCGAGAGCAGAGAAACCAGATACGACGGCCCAGGACTTCCCCAGCATCTTGGGTTCCCGTTATACTGGTTGGCAGCAGTGGGATTCTCTCTCTCTCTAGAGGTCCAAACCACCAACTGGGGAACCGGCTGGCAGCGATATGGCAGAACTTTATAAACATGCCCTGTTGGCCACTTTGTAGAATTTGATCACTCAGCAGGGTCACAGTACCACAGGACTAAGGAAGCAGGATTTGGTTCAAGTGTTACTGGCCCTGGATGCAGAGGCCGCGGAATTGGCCCAGCAGATGGATTTGCCCGCGGAGGATCTACCAACCTATTTGCACGACAACCCCGGAACACCGGGGTTGACAAGGAGGAGTGTCGACTACCGGCCGACTCGATCAGCAGGCGACGACGTGACCCCCATGCGGGTGTTTGACGGTGAAGATCCGGTAGCCAGGGTTGTTGCACAGCGCCTACCCCTGTATGGACCCAACCCCTCGATTGAAGTAGTCAACAAGGTTATGGCACAAGCTCGGGAGTATTGGGAAATGAGTGTACGAGAGGCATCTCCGACGGCGGAGGGGTGCCTCGAGGCGGTCAAGGTGGGACTCCCAGTAACTCAACAAATGTTCCCGACATTTGACGACACAAAGGGGGACATAGATGGGTTTTTGAGGAACTTTGAGAGGATGTGTCGACTGCTACATGTCAAACAGTCACAGTGGACTGCCATTCTAGCAGGGAAGCTCACAGGATGGGCTATGGATGTGTAAAGAGCAGTGCCCGACCAGGACATACTAGACTATGACAAGGTAGAACAAAGCCTCCTGGCTCGGTATGCAATCACCCCGGATACGTACCGTTGACAGTTTCATGGACTACAGAAGAACAACCAGGACTCCAATATGGAATGGGCCCAGGGATTTGAACAGGCTGGATGCAACTGGATGCATGGCAACTGGATGCATGGTTGTGGGGCACAGACTCTGGAAGCTTTTCTGAAACTAGTTCTCATGGAACACTTTTTTTTAATGTTGCGGAGCCCATCAGGGATTGGGACCGGGATCAGGATCCTTGTACATTGGATCGAACAGCACAATTAGCTGACCAGTATGAGGGCACAAGGAAAATGAGTTCCCGGTCTCAGCGACAAATAGGAAGGGGAGGTCCTCGACCCCCCCTACAATATAACAAAAAAACTCTGCGCTCCTCCATATAGACTATCCAAATGAGAACCCTGTGGACAGCATATATCATACCACTAATACATTTTGGGGTCTTCGTTGCATAGATTGGCCAAAGTATGTCTAAGCCCGCCTGCCAACGTCAAGGCTCCCCAATATCAGGCGAGTACCTAACTTTTCATACAAACATTCCTATCTAAATTAAAATTTCCCTGATGATTCTTGTGAACAACATGTTGGATATATTTAAAAACATTTAGAAACATGTCAGGACTCACCATCAGTGACCTGCAGGGAGAGGACATCCAGCTAGAGGACTGGAGCTCTCAGTCCCCTTTATAAAGCTTCTCCACCCTCCCCCACAGGTCACATGGGGATTTGCACAAAACCTAGACTGCATCAAGCATAGGTCAGACTGCCCAGAACACCAGGCCAAAACCTTGCCTATAAGAACCCCAATGCAAGTGGTAACAAATGTGCAAATACATAACATTTTATTTTGAAATGAATTAAAGTAATAGTGACAAAGCAGCTAGAATGAGAGAGAAAAAGTGCAAAAGCAAAAAACAAAAACCTCACAGCGCTAGGTCGCATTAACCCATACATTAAAAATAAAAAATTAGAAACCCAAGTGAATAAATATGAATAGCAGCAAGAAGTGTGGGAGTTCTCCAGGCTCCCCAACATTAGGTGAAAACCTAAAAAAAAACAAAACAAAAAAACTCTGGCAGGCGGGCTTAGACATACTTTGGCCAATCTATGCAACGAACACCCCAAAATTTATTTTAGTGGTATGATATATGATTTACACAGGGTTCTCATTTGGATAGTCTATATGGAGGAGCGCAGAGTTTTTTTGTTTTTTTAGGTTTTCACCTAATGTTGGGGAGCCTGGAGAACTCCCACACTTCTTGCTGCTATTCATATTTATTCACTTGGGTTTCTAATTTTTTATTTTTAATGTATGGGTTAATGCGACTTAGCGCTGTGAGGTTTTTGTTTTTTGCTTTTGCACCTACAATATAATTGCCCTGTGAACCTGGGGAGTGCGGCAAGCCCCAGGAACCCAAGGGGGCCCCCACCAAGCACCAGGTGCCACCTCGATTTTCCCCAGCACCTCCATTTTCTCGGCCTGTCCCAAGACCCACTTTGTGCCTCTCCAGTGCGGATCTTTGGAGGCCCTCCGGGAGCCTGGTACCCTGGAATGGCCAGCTCCCCTGGAAGTTCAATCCTTACCCGGGGAACATTGCGAGTGGGGAACGTATCAGGAGATAGCCATGGCACAAGATGACAGATCGGACAACCGCCAGCAGCACTTACAGCCGGTTCTCATCAATGGCACCCCGGCTACAGGAATGCGGGCCACTGGATCTACCATTACCCTGGTTCAGCCTGCTTGTGTATCCCCTCGCTATAAGTCCGAGCAAGTTGTGGAAGTTCGGGTAGCAGGGGGGGAAGATTTACCAGTTACCAATGGCCCATGTGCACCTGAACTGGAGGGTGGGCCAAGAAGACCTTCTTGTAGGAATTATGCCTGACCTTCCTGCCGACGTCCTACTGGGGAATGATTTGGGGCACCTACAGAGTCGCTACTCTCTCACCAGAGCCGCAGAGGATTGTAACGTGATCACAAGAGCGGCCGCACAGCGCCAGAGGGTAAGCCCATCCCCCCTGCTACTCCCAGCCCCTCAGACCCACCCCCCCATATTGTGCTTACCGCCCCAAGAATTCCGTAAGGCCACCTTGGCAGGGTACAGGCGAAGGGCAGATTCAGGGGAAACCGGGGATGGAGGGGAGAGTTTCCTCTGGGAAAACTGGTTACTCTACCGGAGCACTCAGACCCACTGCCAGGGTATCACACAGGTCACCCGTACCCAACTGCTAGTGCCCCTCCAACATAGGACCGCCCTCCTGTCCCTAGCGCATGATGTACCGTTAGCAGGGCACCTGGGAGTCTGGCGCACTGAGCAGCGGATAACCAGGGCCTTCTTTTGGACAAACTTATCGTGGGATGTATGACGCTTCTGCCAGACCTGTGACATATGTCAGCGAGTCGGCAAAAGGGGAGATCATCTGCCCGCCCCCCTGCAGCCGCTGCCTCTCATAGGGGAACCCTTTAAGCGAATAGCCATAGATATCATAGGACCCCTAGCTAGGCCCAGCCGCACTGAAGAAATGTATTCTTACCATTGTGGACTTCGCTATGCGATACCCAGAGGCGGTAGCTTGTTCCTCCATCATGGTGGAGAGTGTTGCCAATGCCCTTATCAAAGTTTTTTCCTGAGTTTGCTTTCCCGCCGAGATCATGTCCGATCAAGGCGCGCAATTCACCTCTGAGGTTCTGCAGTGTGGAAGCTCTGTGGGGTAAAACCTATCCACACCACCACCTGCCACCCCCAGACCAACGGCCTCTGCGAAAGGTTCAATGGGACCTTGAAGCAGATGCTGAGGGTTTTCACTGAGTCACAAAGGGATTGGGAGCGCTATCTGCCCCATCTTCTGTTCGCCTTTCGGGAGGTGCCTCGAGAGTCCTCGGGCTACTCCCCCTTTGAGCTTTTGTTTGGGAGGAAAGTCTGCGGACCTCTGAACCTCCTCCGAGAGTATTGGGAAGGCAAGTGTGACTCTGAGGAAACCCCAGCAGTCACCTACATAGTAGAACTCCGGGAAAAGTTAGCCACCCTTATGGGATTAGCCCACAAGCATTTTCTGCTCAGAGTAAGCAAAAACAGTACTATGATAAGTATACACAGCCCCAGGAGTTCCAGACAGGTCAACAAGTAGTGGCACTACGCCCCATAAAACAGAACAAGCTGCAGACTGCCTAGGTAGGCCCATATCAGGTTATTGACCAGCAGGGAGAGACTATGTATGTGATTGCCAAGGGGGTCAAACAGCAGGACCAGAGGACCTGTCACGTGAACGCCCTCAAGGCCTATCACCCCCGGCCCGAGTCCGTGATGGCCATTTGCACCCCAGGGGGCAGAGATTCAGAAGACCAAGGCATCCCTGATCTCCTTGCTCCCCCGCGGGCCCTAGATTGCAGCGCCTCTCTCACCCTAGGGCCTCAGTTAGACGCGACTCAACAACAGCAAATTAGGGACATGATCCAGAAATGGACCCGGCTATTTTCTGCCCAGTCCGGTCTCACCTCCCTAACCTAGCACCAGGTCATTACCACAGGGACAGAGGCTTTACGCCAGCCCGCATATAGATTCCCTGAAGCAGTACGTAAGAGAATGTGGCAGGAACTGCAGGAGATGTTAGAGTTGGGTGTTATTGAACCGTCGGCTAGCCCTTGGGCCTCCCTGGTAGTCTTGGTGCCCAAGAAAGATGGATCCACACAGTTCTGTGTAGACTACCGGAGGCTCAACGACCGCACGGTCACTCACGCCTATCCCATGCCCCGGGTGGACGAGTTGCTCATCAGGCTCGCTGGGACTAGTGTTGTCTCTACCCTCAATCTCAGTAGAAGGTACTGGCAGATCCCACTTGACCCTGAGGTGGTGGCCAAGTCAGCCTTTATCACCCCTTATGGCCTCTACCAGTTTAAGGTAGACTATTCACCTGGAGGGCACAACTTAGGGTCAACTAACAAGGTTGTCAAAACACTCGGACTATGCATCTATTATTTTTCGATGCTCGGTCGAAGGATCCCGGGGTGGCGGGAACATGTGACCTGTTGTCAACCCCGCGAGTATACGACAACCTGATTGATCGACTTCAAGGCGGGATGCCTGCATGTTTTAGCTCAATGGCTTTTTGGACTCAGCCATTGTGTTCTCCAAAATGTGTATTGTGACTTGTTGAGACTGTACCCCCAATGGGATCCCTTTGTAGCTAACTCAATCATGTCTGGCCACTCAGGGGTAGGTTAGGCCCACCCCGAGATCCCGGAGCATGAAAAACAAACCAGTTGGGTTTTACATGGTTTTGTCGCTCCTCTATCCCCAGGCCCTTATGCCCAGCCCTCCCATTTCCATTGTTCTATTGTTTATGTGTGTATAAAAGAATGCTGTAGTTCTCAATAAAGTGTGTTCGTGTAGAGCAAACTGTCTCCTTGTGTCGTGCTTTCCTGGATGGTTGACTCCAATTCTCAGAGGTGTACAAGAGCTATTTACCACTCTGTTCCGGTTGTTCTCACGTTCGACCAACGCGCTCCTCGACTCAGACTCGGAGACCGCGACAGCCTGCCATTTGACCTGCTCAACTCAGCGTCGGAGAAAGTTGGAAGCGACTACCAGGTAGTGTGTCGACCTCGCGGTTCCCTGTACGACTGGGCAGTTCGACAACTGCTAGCCGACCTCGAGAGCAGAGAAACCAGATACGACGGCCCAGGACTTCCCCAGCGTCTTGGGTTCCCGTTATAGTGTCCAGTGGTTTGTGCCCCCCACTGCCCTTTCCTGTGCTGCCCAGTGACTCCTGTCCCTATTTCCCCGCTCTGTGGTACCCAGTGTCTCCTACTCCTATTGCCCCTCTCTGTGCTATGCAGTGACTCCTGCCCTTATTACCCCTCTCTGTGGTACCCAGTGGTTCATGTCCCTATTGCCTGTCTCTGTGGTACCCAGTGTCTCCTGCCCCTATTGCCCCTCTCTGTACTACCCAGTGACTCCTGCCCTTATTACCCCTCTCTGTGGTACCCAGTGGTTCATGTCCCTATTGCCCCTCTCTGTTGTACTCAGTGGTTACTACCCCTATTGCCCCTCTTGTGGTACCCAGTGGTTACTACCCCTATTGCCCCTCTTGTGGTACCCAGTGGTTACTACCCTTATTGCCCCTCTCTGTGGTACTCGGTTACTTCCCCTGTTGCCCCTCTCTGTGGTACTCAGTGGTTACTACACCTATTGCCCCTCTCTGTGGCACCCAGTGGTTACTACCCCTATTGCCCCTCTCTGTGGTACTCAGTGGTTACTACCCCTATTGCTCCTCTCTGTTGTACTCAGTGGTTACTACCCCTATTGCCCCTCTCTGTGGTACCCAGTGGTTACTACCCCTATTGCCCCTCTCTGTGGTAACCAGTGGATACTACCCCTATTGCCCCTCTCTGTGGTACCCAGTGGTTTATGCCCTTATTGCCCCTCTGTGGCACCCAGTGGTTTCTGCCCCCTATTGCCCCTCTCTGTGGTACCCAGTGGTCCCTGACCCTATTGCCCCTCTCTGTGGTCCCTGCTCCTCTTTTTGGTCCCTGCCCCCTCTCTGTGGTACCCTGTGATACCTGCTGTCATTGCCCCTCTGTGGTACCCAGTGCTTACTACCTCTATTGCCCCTCTGTGGTACCGAATGGTTACTACCCCAATTGCCCCCTCTCTGTGGTACCCAATGGTTCCTGCCCCTCTCTGTGTTCCCTGCCCCCTCTCTGTGGTCCCCTGTAGTCCGTGCCCTTCTCTGTGGTACCCAGTGGTCCCTGTCCCTCTCTGTGGTACCATGTGGTCCATGCACCTCTCTAAGTGGTCCCTGTTAACTCTCTGTGGTACCCAGTGGTCCCTACCTTTCTCTGTGGTACCCAGTGGTCCCTGCCCCTCTCTATGGTTCCTGCCCCCCTTTCAGTGGTCCCTGTTCTCTCTCTCTGTGGTCCTTGCCCCTCTCTGTGGTCCGTGCCTCTCTCTGTGGTCCATGCCACTCTCTGTGGTCCGTGCCTGCCTTTCTGTGGTACACTGTGGTCCCTGCCCCTCTCTATGGTCCCTGCCCCCTCTCTGTGGTTCCCTGTGGTCCCTGCCCCTCTCTGTGGTCCCTGCCCAGTCCTGGCTCTTATCACACTGGACAGGAACTGAGTGCCAGGTCGGCTCTGGTGGAGTTTCCTCTGCACAGAAATAACAAAAGGACTGGGAGGTGAGAGAGGAAGAGGAGACTGGGGGGGGCACAACACTGCTGGGACAGTGAGGAGACGGGAGACACCGCGGGGACAGACACAGGGACAGACAGCGGGACCTATACAGAGAGAGACCTATACAGAGAGGGACCTATACAGAGAGAGAAGGACCTATACAGAGAGGGACCTATACAGAGAGAGAAAAAGCTGTACAGAGAGAGACCTATACAGAGAGAGAGGAGCTGTACAGAGAGAGAGAGAGCTATACAGAGAGAGAAGGAGCTATACAGAGAGAGAAGGAGCTATACAGAGAGAGAAGGAGCTATACAGAGAGAGAAGGAGCTATACAGAGAGAGAAGGAGCTATACAGAGAGAAGGAGCTGTACAGAGACACAGAGGAGCCTATATAGAAAGAGAGGGAGCTATAGAGAGACAGAGAGGGATCTATGCAGAGAGACAAGAAGCTGTACAGAGAGAGAGCTATACAGAGAGAGTGACAGCTATACAGAGAGAGAAGGAGCTGTACAGAGAGAAGGAGCTATACACAGAGAGAAGGAGCTGTACAGAGAGAAGGAGCTATACACAGAGAGAAGGAGCTATACACAGAGAGAAGGCGCTATACACAGAGAGAAGGCGCTATACAGAGAGAAGGAGCTGTACAGAGAGACAGACACACAGAGTTATAAAGAGAGAATGTCAGAGAGAGAAAGAAAGACGGGGTAGCGAGAGACAGAGAAGAACAGAGAGAGAGAGAGAGAGAGAGAGCTGGATACACATAGAGACATTGATACAAACAGACTGACAGATACAGCACCAGACAGACATCATGGACCAGAATACAAAGAAAGGCAAGAAGGTAACAGTCTGTTATCAGTATATGTGTATCATTGTGTATATGTGTATCATTGTGTATATATGTGTATCATTGTGTATATATGTGTATCATTGTGTATATGGGTATAATTGTGTATATATGTGTATCATTGTGTATATATGTGTATCATTGTGTATATGTGTATCATTGTGTATATGGGTATAATTGTGTATATATGTGTATCATTGTATATGTGTGTATCATTGTGTATATGGGTATAATTGTGTATATATGTATCATTGTGTGTATATGTGTATCATTGTGTATATATGTATCATTGTGTATATATGTGTATCATTGTGTATATGTGTATCATTGTGTATATGGGTATAATTGTGTATATATGTGTATCATTGTGTATATATGTGTATCATTGTGTATATGTGTGTATCATTGTGTATATGGGTATAATTGTGTATATATGTGTATCATTGTATATGTGTGTATCATTGTGTATATGGGTATAATTGTGTATATATGTATCATTGTGTGTATATGTGTATCATTGTGTATATATGTATCATTGTGTATATATGTGTATCATTGTATATATGTGTATCATAGTGTATCTGTGTATCATTCTGTATATGTGTATATCATTGTGTATATATGTGTATCATTGTGTATATGTGTGTCATTGTGTATATATGTGTATCATTGTGTATATATGTGTATCATTGTGTATATGTGTATCATTGTGTATATATGTGTATCATTGTGTATATGTGTATCATTGTATATATGTGTATCATTGTGTATATGTGTGTATCATTGTGTATATATGTGTGTATCATTGTGTATATATGTATCATTGTGTATATATGTGTATCATTGTGTATATATGTATCATTGTGTATATGTGTATCATAGTGTATCTGTGTATCATTGTGTATATGGGTATAATTGTGTATATGTGTATCATTGTGTATATGTGTATCATAGTGTATCTGTGTATCATTGTGTATCTGTGTATCATTGTGTATATATGTGTATAATTGTGTATATGTGTATCATTGTGTATATGTGTATCATTGTGTATGTATCATTGTGTATATGTGTATCATTGTGTATATGTGTATCATAGTGTATCTGTGTATCATTGTGTATATGTGTATCATTGTGTATATGTGTATCATTGTGTATATGTGTATCATTGTGTATATGTGTATCATAGTGTATCTGTGTATCATTGTGTATATGTGTGTATCATTGTGTATATATGTGTATCATTGTGTATATGTGTATCATTGTGTATATATGTGTATCATTGTGTATATGTGTATCATAGTGTATCTGTGTATCATTGTGTATATGTGTATTATTGTGTATATGTGTATCATAGTGTATCTGTGTATCATAGTGTATCTGTGTATCATTGTGTATATGTGTATCATTGTGTATATATGTGTATCATTGTGTATATGTGTATCATTGTGTATCTGTGTATCATTGTGTATATGTGTATCATTGTGTATATGTGTGTATCATTGTGTATATGTGTATCATTGTGTATATGTGTATCATTGTATATATATATGTATCATTGTGTATATATGTGTATCATTGTGTATATGTGTATCATTACATAGTAACATAGTAGATAAGGCTGAAAAAAGACATGCGTCCATCAAGTCCAGCCCATGCCAATAACACCCCTGTTGATCCAGAGGAAGGCAACAAAAAAGCCCTCTGGAGCAATTTCCAATGTAGGTGTGTGTGTGTGTGTGTGTGTGTGTGTGTGTCTCAAATAGTTCCCCGGCTCAATATCCTATTTGCTTTGAAGCCATCTGTCATAACTGTCAATATTGTTCTGTGCTAGATAGGCATCCATTGCTTTTTTGAATGCAGTTACATTATCTGCAAGCACAGTATCCCGAGGCAAAGAATTCCATAGCCTTACCGCCCTTACTGTAAAGAATCCCTGCCTGTGTTTTAGTCGAAAGCGCCTTTCCTCAAGTCTTAATGGATGACCTCTTGTTCTTAGCTCAGCTCTTTGCATAAATAATTCATTGGATAGTTCTTTGTATTGGCCTTGAATGTATTTGTAAATGGTAATCATATCACCCCTTAGACGTCTCTTTTCTAATGTAAACAAACCCAGTTTGGCTAGTCTCTCTTTATAACTCAGATCCTCCAATACCTTTATCAGTTTTGTTGCACGTCTCTGCACCTTTTCCAGTTCAGTAATGTCTTTTTTTAGAACAGGCGCCCAAAATTGTACTCCATATTCTAGATGAGGCCTAACCAAGGATTTATACAGAGGTAGGATAATATTAGCATCCCTTGCTTCTACACCTCTTTTTATGCAGGCTAGTACTCTATTTGCTCTTGCAGCAGCTGAGTGACTCTGCACACTGCTGTGAAGACTATTGTCTATCAGTACACCTAAATCTTTCTCTAATGAGGATTTCCCAAGTTGTTTCCCATTTAGAGTATATGTAGCAAGTTTGTTTCTACAACCCAAATGCATAACCTTACATTTATCTACATTAAATGACATCTGCCACTTTTCTGCCCATTCACTTAGTTTATCTAAATCCTTCTGTAGGGAAAAAACATTGAGCTCTGTATGTATTTCCTTACATAGCTTAGTGTCATCAGCAAAGATTGAGATGCTACTTTCAATTCCCACTTCTAGATCATTAATAAACAAATTAAAAAGCATTGGGCCCAGGACTGAACCCTGCGGTACCCCACTTATAACCCTAGACCAATTTGAAAAAGTTCCATTTACAACAACTCTCTGCCATCTATCATTTAACCAGTTCTCAATCCATGTACAGATACCACCACCCAAACCGAAGCCTTTTAATTTATGCAGTAACCTGTTGTGAGGCACTGTGTCAAAGGCTTTTGCAAAATCCAAGTATACTACATCAACAGCAATTCCCCTGTCCAAATTACTACTCACTCTTTCATAAAATGCAAGTAAATTAGTCTGACATGATCTGTTCTTCATGAAACCATGCTGATTCCTACTAATGATATTGTTTGTCTTCACATAGTTCTGAATACTATCAGTTAATAACCCTTCTAGTATCTTACCCACTATGGAAGTCAAGCTCACAGGTCTATAATTTCCTGGTTTGGATCTTGCTCCCTTTTTAAACAATGGAACTACATCAGCTTTCCTCCAATCACAGGGCACT
Source organism: Rhinophrynus dorsalis (assembly GCA_037306005.1). Lineage (NCBI taxonomy): Eukaryota > Metazoa > Chordata > Amphibia > Anura > Rhinophrynidae > Rhinophrynus > Rhinophrynus dorsalis. The sequence goes on along the minus strand of CM074727.1, from coordinate 190,785,468 downwards.
ATGCCTGATGAAATTGAATCAATAAATATTAAGTATAATGGTTTTGCTATTACTGAACTAAGTTCCTTAAGTACCCTTGGATGTATACCGTCCGGTCCAGGCGCTTTATTCACTATAACCCTTTCCAGTCTCTTTTGGACCTTGTCCTCAGTAAGCCATGTAGATGTTGGAGGAAATACCATGGTTTTGTCTGTTTGCCCATAGCTTGTCATTTCTGCTTCCTTTGTATATACTGAAGCAAAGAACGTATTTAGGGTCTCAGCCATAGCTTTATCCTCACTAATCAATTCACCTGTTTCAGTCCTAAGAGGACCAATATCAACCTTAACTTTTTTGTTGTTAATATACTTGTAGAATTGTTTAGGGTTTTTCTTGCTCTCGTTTGCAATGTTTCGCTCATTTTCTATTTTAGCTAGCTTAATTGCTTGTTTGCAGATTTTATTACATTCTTTATATTTTTTAAATGATGCATCTGACCCATTTGACTTAAACACCTTAAAAGCCTGCTTTTTATTTCTCATTTCCCTGCTAACAACATTATTAATCCACATTGGTTTTGCTTTACTTCTCTTGTGCTTATTCCCCAATGCTATATTTTGACGTGTATATTTGCCCAAGAGCATTTTAAATACATTCCATGACTCTTGTGCATTTTTATCTTTGAAAATTACATCCCACTGGATATCCTTTAAAGCTTCTTTTAACTTTGTAAAATTAGCCTTTTTGAAATTGAATGTTTTGGTTAAACTCTTGCTATTGGGTTTCTCATAACAAACTTCAAAGGATACAATATTATGGTCACTGCTGCCCAAATGTTCCCTTACCTGCACACTGTTTACAATGTCAGAATCGTTTGAGAGCACTAGGTAAAGCAAGGCCTCTTTTCTAGTTGGCTCCTCTACTAGTTGGGACATAAAATTATCATTTATCATACTTAGAAAAATATTTCCCTTTGTTGTGCCTGAAGTCATATTGCTCCAGTCAATTTCAGGGTAGTTGAAATCTCCCATTATAATTACCTTTGCTGACCTAGCAGCCTTTTCCATTTGCAATAAAAGCTGGGCTTCCTCCAACTCCCCAACATTAGGTGGCTTGTAGCAAACCCCCACCAATATCTTTTTATTATGTGTGCCCCCAGTGTGTATTTCAACCCACAAGGCCTCTACCTTTTCATTGGACCCTTCATTTATATCTTCCCTTAAACTAGGTTTTAAGGCCTGCTTTACATATAGGCATACCCCTCCTCCCCTTTTATTAACCCTGTCCCTCCTAAAAAGTGAATAACCCTCTAGATTGACTGCCAAGTCATACGTATCATCTAACCAGGTTTCAGACACTCCAATCAGATCATACTGCTCATGTACTGCAATCATTTCTAGTTCCCCCATCTTACCAGCCAGACTGCGAGCATTTGCATGCATACATTTTATCTTTTTGCCATTCTTTAAGATTTCATTGTTTTTCAGATGTATTTGTCTTTTATCAGGCTGTAACAATGGCAACTCCCTATTAGCTGAACTAGCCCATTCCCCCTCTCCACCCCCATGACCCTTCTCTAATCCCATTCCCTCAATTATACTATCTTCCCCAGCCTGTGTTGCAGCTCCCCCCCCCCTTTCTAGTTTAAAGTCTCCTCCAGCCCTCTAACCATCCTATCACCCAGCACCGTGGCCCCCCTTCCACTAAGGTGCAATCCATCACTACTATAAAGATTGCTCCCAAGGGAAAAGACTGACCAGTGCTCTAGGAACCCAAACCCCTCCTGCTTACACCAAGTCTTTATCCACGCATTTAACTCCCTAATCTCCCGTTGCCTTTCTAATGTAGCGCGTGGCACAGGTAGAATTTCAGAAAATACTACCTTAGAGGTCCTCTGCTTAAGCTTATATCCTAGGTCCCTGAAATCCTTCTTAACGGACCTCCATTTTCCACTGACTTTGTCATTAGTACCAACATGTACCATGACAGCCGGGTCATGCCCAGCCCCTCCCAACAATCTATCAACCCGATCAGCCACATGTCGAACCCGAGCTCCCGGGAGACAGCAAACTGTACGATTGTGGCGATCTTGGCGACAGATTACCCTGTCTGTCTTCCTAATAATAGAATCCCCTACCACCACCATCTGTCTAGGTCTGCCTGAGTCCTGGATCCCATCCGTGCTAGAGGGGCTGTTCACTCGGCTGTTAGAGAGAACAGTCCTCTCCAGCAAAGACCTTCCTGTGTCAGCATCCCCAACATCATTACTTAATTACTTATCATTGTGTATATATATCATTGTGTATATATGTATATCATTGTGTATATGTGTATCATTGTGTATATGTGTATCATTGTGTATATGTGTATCATTGTGTATGTATCATTGTGTATATGTGTATCATTGTGTATATATGTGTATCATTGTGTATCTGTGTATCATTGTGTATATGTGTATCATTGTGTATATGGGTATCATTGTGTATATGGGTATAATTGTGTATATATGTGTATCATTGTGTATATGTGTATCATTGTGTATGTGTGTATTATTGTGTATATGGGTATAATTGTGTATATATGTGTATCATTGTGTATATGTGTATCATTCTGTATATGGGTATAATTGTGTATATATGTGTATCGTGTATATGTGTATCATTGTGTGTGTATCATTGTGTATATGTGTATCATTGTGTATATGGGTATAATTGTGTATATATGTGTATCATTGTGTATATGTGTATCATTGGGTATGTATCATTGTGAATAATTGTATATGTGTATCATTGGGTATGTATCATTGTGTGTGTATCATTGTGTATATGTGTATCATTGTGTATATGTCTATAATTGTGTGTATCATTGTGTATGTGTGTATCATTGTGTATATGTGTATCATTGTGTATATGTCTATAATTGTATGTGTATCATTGTGTATGTGTGTATCATCCTGTATATGTGTATAATTGTATGTGTATCATTGTGTATATGTGTATAATTGGGTGTGTATCATTGTGTATCTGTATATCATTGTGTATCTGTGTATCATTGTGTATCTGTGTATCATTGTGTATTACTATATGTGTATTACTGTGTATGTGTGTTACTGTATGTGTGTTACTGTGTGTGTATTACTGTGTGTGTGTATTACTGTGTAATACATTATACCCCTCCTCCAATTCCTTTATACCCCTCCTCCAATTCCTTTATACCCCTCCTCCAATTCATTTATACCCCCCTCCAATTCCTTTATACCCCTCCTCCAATTCCTTTATACCCCTCCTCCAATTCCTTTATACCCCTCCCCCAATTCCTTTATACCCCTCCCCCAATTCATTTATACACCTCCTCCAATTCCTTTATACACCTCCTCCAATTCCTTTATAACCCTCCTCCAATTCCTTTATACCCCTCCTCCAATTCCTTTATACACCTCCTCCAATTCCTTTATACCCCTCCCCCAATTCCTTTATACCCCTCCCCCAATTCCTTTATACCCCTCCTCCAATTCCTTTATACCTCTCCTCCAATTCCTTTATACCCCTCCCCCAATTCCTTTATACCCCTCCTCCAATTCCTTTATACCCCTCCTCCAATTCCTTTATACACCTCCTCCAATTCCTTTATACACCTCCTCCAATTCCTTTATACCCCTCCCCCAATTCCTTTATACCCCTCCTCCAATTCCTTTATACACCTCCTCCAATTCCTTTATACCCCTCCTCCAATTCCTTTATACACCTCCCCCAATTCCTTTATACTCCTCCTCCAACTCCTTTATACCCCCCTCCAATTCCTTTATACCCCTCCTCCAATTCCTTCATACACCTCCCCCAATTCCTTTATACCCCTCCTCCAATTCCTTTATACACCTCCTCCAATTCCTTTATACCCCTCCTCCAATTCATTTATACCCCTCCCCCAATTCCTTTATACTCCTCCTCCAACTCCTTTATACCCCTCCCCCAATTCCTTTATACCCCTCCTCCAATTCCTTCATACACCTCCCCCAATTCCTTTATACCCCTCCTCCAATTCCTTTATTCACCTCCTCCAATTCCTTTATACCCCTCCTCCAATTCCTTTATACCCCTCCCCCAATTCCTTTATACCCCTCCTCCAATTCCTTTATACCCCTTCTCCAATTCCTTTATACCCCTCCTCCAATTCCTTCATACACCTCCCCCAATTCCTTTATACCCCTCCTCCAATTCCTTTATACACGTCCTCCAATTCCTTTATACCCCACCTCCAATTCCTTTATACCCCTCCCCCAATTCCTTTCTACACCTCACCCAATTAATTTATACCCCTCCCCCAATTCCTTTATACACCTCCTCCAATTCCTTTATACCCCCCTCCAATTCCATTATACCCCTCCTCCAATTCCTTTATACACCTCCCCCAATTCCTTTATACCCCCCTCCAATTCCATTATACCCCTCCTCCAATTCCTTTATACACCTCCCCCAATTCCTTTCTACACCTCCCCCAATTCCTTTATACCCCTCCTCCAATTCCTTTATACACCTCCCCCAATTCCTTTATACCCCTACCCCAATTCCGTTATACTCCTCCTCCAACTCCTTTGTACCCCTCCCCAAATTCCTTTCTACACCTCCCCCATTCCTTTATACCCCTCCCCCAATTCCTTTATACCCCTCCCCCAATTCCTTTATACACCTCCTCCAATTCCTTTATACACCTCCTCCAATTCCTTTATACCCCTCCTCCAATTCCTTTATACACCTCCCCCAATTCCTTTATACTCCTCCTCCAACTCCTTTATACCCCTCCTCCAATTCCTTTATACCCCTCCCCCAATTCCTTTATACTCCACCTCCAATTCCTTTATACCCCTCCTCCAATTCCTTTATACCCCTCCCCCAATTCCTTTATACACCTCCCCCAATTCCTTTATACCCCTCCTCCAATTCCTTTATACCCCTCCTCCAATTCCTTTATACACCTCCCCCAATTCCTTTATACAACTCCTCCAACTCCTTTATACCCCTCCTCCAATTCCTTTATACCCCTCCCCCAATTCCTTTATACTCCACCTCCAATTCCTTTATACCCCTCCTCCAATTCCTTTATACCCCTCCCCCAATTCCTTTATACACCTCCTTCAATTCCTTTATACACCTCCCCCAATTCCTTTATACCCCTCCAATTCCTTTATACCCCCCTCCAATTCCTTTATACCGCTCCTCCAATTCCTTTATACACCTCCTCCAATTCCTTTATACCCCCCTCCAATTCCTTTATACTCCTCCCCCAATTCCTTTATACACCTCCCCCAATTCCTTTATACCCCCCTCCAATTCCTTTATACACCTCCCCCAATTCCTTTATACCCCTCCTCCAATTCCTTTATACCCCTCCCCCAATTCCTTTATACCCCTCCTCCAATTCTTTTATACACCTCCCCCAATTCCTTTATACCCCCCTCCAATTACTTTATACCCCTCCTCCAATTCCTTTATACCCCTCCCCCAATTCCTTTATACACCTCCTCCAATTCCTTTATACCCCTCCTCCAATTCTTTTATACACCTCCCCCAATTCCTTTATACCCCCCTCCAATTCCTTTATACCCCCTCCAATTCCTTTATACCCCTCCCCCAATTCCTTTATACACCTCCTCCAATTCCTTTATACCCCTCCTCCAATTCCTTTATACACCTCCCCCAATTCCTTTATACCCCCCTCCAATTCCTTTATACCCCTCCTCCAATTCCTTTATACACCTCCCCCAATTCCTTTATACCCCTTCTCCAATTAATTTATACACCTCCCCAATTCCTTTATACCCCTCCTCCAATTCCTTTATACCCCCCTCCAATTCCTTTATACACCTCCTCCAATTCCTTTATACACCTCCTCCAATTCCTTTATACCCCCCTCCAATTCCTTTATACCCCTCCCCCAATTCCTTTATACACCTCCCCCCAATTCCTTTATACACCTCCTCCAATTCCTTTATACCCCTCCTCCAATTCATTTAAACCCTTCCTCCAATTCCTTTATACCCCCCTCCAATTCCTTTATACACCTCCTCCAATTCCTTCATACACCTCCTCCAATTCCTTTATACCCCTCCTCCAATTCCTTTATACACCTCCTCCAATTCCTTTATACCCCTCCTCTAATTCCTTTATACCCCTCCCCCAATTCCTTTATACTCCTCCTCCAACTCCTTTATACCACTCCTCCAATTCCTTTATACACCTCCCCAATTCCTTTATACACCTCCTCCAATTCCTTTATACCCCTCCCCCAATTCCTTTATACACCTCCTCCAATTCCTTTATACACCTCCTCCAACTCCTTTATACCCCTCCCCCAATTCCTTTATACCCCTCCTCCAATTCCTTTATACCCCTCACCCAATTCCTTTATACCCATCCTCCAATTCATTTATACCCCTCCCCCAATTCCTTTATACTCCCCCTCCAATTCCTTTATACCCCTCCTCCAATTCCTTTATACCCCTCCCCCAATTCCTTTATACCCGTCCTCCAATTCCTTCATACACCTTCCCCAATTCCTTTATACCCCCCTCCAATTCCATTATACCCCTCCTCCAATTCCTTTATACACCTCCCCCAATTCCTTTATACCCCTCCTCCAATTCCTTTCTACACCTCCCCCAATTCCTTTCTACACCTCCCCCAATTCCTTTATACCCCTCCTCCAATTCCTTTATACCCCTCCCCCAACTCCTTTATACCCCTACCCCAATTCCGTTATACTCCTCCTCCAACTCCTTTATACCCCTCCCCAAATTCCTTTCTACACCTCACCCAATTCATTTATACCCCTCCCCCAATTCCTTTATACCCCTCCCCCAATTCCTTTATACCCCTCCTCCAATTCCTTTATACACCTCCTCCAATTCCTTTATACCCCTCCCCCAATTCCTTTATATTCCTCCTCCAATTCCTTTATACCCCTCCCCCAATTCCTTTATACCCCTCCCCCAATTCCTTTATATTCCTCCTCCAATTCCTTTATACACCTCCTCCAATTCCTTTCTACACCTCACCGAATTCATTTATACCCCTCCCCCAATTCCTTTATACACATCCTCCAATTCCTTTATACACCTCCTCCAATTCCTTTACACACCTCCTCCAATTCCTTTATACCCCTCCCCCAATTCCTTCATACACCTCCTCCAATTCCTTTATACACCTCCTCCAATTCCTTTATACCCCCCTCCAATTCCTTTATACCCATCCTCCAATTCCTTTATACCCCTCCCCCAATTCCTTTATACCCACCTCCAATTCCTTTATACCCCTCCTCCAATTCCTTTATACCCCTCCCCCAATTCCTTTATACACCTCCCCCAATTCCTTTATACCCCCCTCCAATTCCTTTATACCCCTCCTCCAATTCTTTTATACACCTCCTCCAATTCCTTTATACCCCTCTTCCAATTCCTTTATACACCTCCTCCAATTACTTTATACACCTCCTCCAATTCCTTTATACCCCTCCCCCAATTCCTTTATACACCTACTCCAATTCCTTTATACCCCTCCTCCAATTCCTTTATTCACCTCCTCCAATTCCTTTATACCCCTCCTCCAATTCCTTTATACCCCTCCCCCAATTCCTTTATATTCCTCCACCAATTCCTTTATACCCCTCCCCCAATTCCTTTATACCCCTCCCCCAATTCCTTTATACCTCCCTCCCCCAATTCCTTTATACCCCTCCCCCAATCCTTTATACACCTCCCCCAATTCTTAATACCCCCCTCCAATTCCTTTATACCCCTCCTCCAATTCCTTATAACCTCCCCTCCCCCATTCCTTTATACCCTCCTCAATTCCTTATAACACCCCCAATTCCTTTATACCCCCCTCCAATCCTTTATACCCCTCCTCCAATTCCTTATAACCTCCCCCCAATTCCTTAAACCCCCCCCAATTCCTTTATACCCACCACCAATTCCTTTAAACACCTCCTCCCAATTCCTTACACCTCCTCCCAATTCCTTTATACCCTCCCCCAATCCTTATACCCCTCCATTCTTATACCCTCCCCCAATTCTTTATACACCACCCCCCAATCCTTATAACACCCCCTCCAATTCCTTTATACACCTCCCCAATTCCTTATACCCCTCCTCCCAATTCCTTTCTACACCTCACCCAATAATTAATACCCCTCCCCCAATTCCTTATACACCTCCTCCAATTCCTTATACCCCCTCCAATTCCTTTATACCCCTCCCCAATTCCTTTATACACCTCCCCCAATTCCTTTATACCCCCCTCCAATTCCTTTATACACCTCCCCCAATTCCTTTATACCCCTCCTCCAATTCCTTTCTACACCTCACCCAATTAATTTATACCCCTCCCCCAATTCCTTATCTACCTCCTCCAATTCCTTTATACCCCCTCCAATTCCATTATACCCCTCCTCCAATTCCTTTATACACCTCCCCCAATTCCTTATACCCCTCCCCCAATTCCTTTATACACCTCCTCCAATTCCTTTTTACACCTCCCCCAATTCCTTTCTACACCTCCCCCAATCCTTTATACCCCTCCTCCAATTCCTTTATACCCCTCCCCCAATTCCTTTATACCCCTACCCCAATTCCGTTATACTCCTCCTCCAACTCCTTTGTACCCCTCCCCAAATTCCTTTCTACACCTCCCCCATTCCTTTATACCCCTCCCCCAATTCCTTTATACCCCTCCTCCAATTCCTTTATACCCCTCCTCCAATTCCTTTCTACACCTCCCCCAATTCCTTTATACCCCTCCTCCAATTCCTTTATACACCTCCCCAATTCCTTTATACCCCTCCTCCAATTCCTTTATACCCCTCCCCCAATTCCTTTATACCCCTCCTCCAATTCCTTTATACCCCTCCTCCAATTCCTTTATACCCCTCCTACAATTCCTTTATACACCTCCCCCAATTCCTTTATACCCCTCCTCCAATTCCTTTATACCCTCCTCCAATTCCTTTATACCCCTCCTCCAATTCCTTTATACACCTCCCCCAATTCCTTTATACCCCCTCCAATTCCTTTATACCCTCCCCCAATTCCTTTATACCCTCCCCAATTCCTTTATACCCTCCCAATTCCTTTATACCCCTCCTCCAATTCCTTTATACCCCTCCCCCAATTCATGTATACCCCTCCCCCAATTCCTTTATACACCTCCCCCAATTCCTTCATACACCTCCTCCAATTCCTTTATACCCCTCCCCAATTCCTTTATACCCCTCCTCCAATTCCTTTATACCCCTCCTCCAATTCCTTTATACACCTCCCCAATTCCTTTATACCCCTCCCCAATTCCTTTATACCCCTCCTCCAATTCCTTTATACCCCTCCCCCAATTCCTTTATACCCCTCCTGTAATTCCTTTATACTTCCTCCCTGCAGTAACTGACTATTGGACCCGATATGTTGGACCTTTTTTCCAGTGAAGGGGTTAATTCTCCTATTTTGCGGAATGTGTCCTTGTCCTGTGTGGTACTTGCTCTTCTCTGACTTGGTGCGTATGGCGTTCTTTCTGTTTGCAGGCCCTTGCATCTCCCATTAAGCGTTTTGTTTTCCCTAAATCTGTTCGCCGTTCCGCTGTCAGAAGCAGCAGCAGCTACCGGCGCCCCCTCCATTCGGTGCCCGTCATGCCCCCTGATTTCCTGCTGGACCCCCAGATTCTGCTTCATGATTATGTGGAGAAAGAAGTCAAGGTATGCGGGTGACAGAGGGAGTGAGGTGGGTGTACTGAGGAGAGAGAAGCGGATTACAGGTTGGAGTGAGGTGTGTGTACTGAGGAGAGAGAAGCGGATTACAGGTTGGAGTGAGGTGTGTGTACTGAGGAGAGAGAAGCGGATTACAGGTTGGAGTGAGGTGGGTGTACTGAGAAGAGAGAGCGGATTACAGGTTGGAGTGAGGTGGGTGTACTGAGGAGAGAGAAGCGGATTATAGGTTGGAGTGAGGTGTGTGTACTGAGGAGAGAGAAGCGGATTACAGGTTGGAGTGAGGTGTGTGTACTGAGGAGAGAGAAGCGGATTACAGGTTGGAGTGAGGTGGGTGTACTGGGAGAGAGAAGTGGATTACAGGTTGGAGTGAGGTGGGTGTACTGGGAGAGAGAAGCGGATTACAGGTTGGAGTGAGGTGGGTGTACTGAGGAGAGAGAAGCGGATTACAGGTTGGAGTGAGGTGGGTGTACTGAGGAGAGAGAAGCAGATTACAGGTTGGAGTGAGGTGGGTGTACTGAGGAGAGAGAAGCGGATTACAGGTTGGAGTGAGGTGGGTGTACTGAGGAGAGAGAAGCGGATTACAGGTTGGAGTGAGGTGGGTGTACTGAGGAGAGAGAAGTGGATTACAGGTTGGAGTGAGGTGGGTGTACTGAGGAGAGAGAAGCGGATTACAGGTTGGAGTGAGGTGGGTGTACTGAGGAGAGAGAAGCAGATTACAGGTTGGAGTGAGGTTGATGTACTGAGGAGAGAGAAGCAGATTACAGGTTGAAGTGAGGTGGGTGTACTGAGGAGAGAGAAGCGGATTACAGGTTGGAGTGAGGTGGGTGTACTGAGGAGAGAGAAGCGGATTACAGGTTGGAGTGAGGTGGGTGTACTGAGGAGAGAGAAGCGGATTACAGGTTGGAGTGAGTTTGGTGTACTGGGAGAGAGAAGCGGATTACAGGTTGGAGTGAGTTTGGTGTACTGGGAGAGAGAAGCGGATTACAGGTTGGAGTGAGGTGGGTGTACTGGGAGAGAGAAGCGGATTACAGGTTGGAGTGAGGTGGGTGTACTGAGGAGAGAGAAGCGGATTACAGGTTGGAGTGAGTTTGGTGTACTGGGAGAGAGAAGCGGATTACAGGTTGGAGTGAGTTTGGTGTACTGGGAGAGAGAAGCGGATTACAGGTTGGAGTGAGGTGGGTGTACTGAGGAGAGAGAAGCAGATTACAGGTTGGAGTGAGGTTGATGTACTGAGGAGAGAGAAGCAGATTACAGGTTGAAGTGAGGTGGGTGTACTGAGGAGAGAGAAGCGGATTACAGGTTGGAGTGAGGTGGGTGTACTGAGGAGAGAGAAGCGGATTACAGGTTGGAGTGAGGTGGGTGTACTGAGGAGAGAGAAGCGGATTACAGGTTGGAGTGAGTTTGGTGTACTGGGAGAGAGAAGCGGATTACAGGTTGGAGTGAGTTTGGTGTACTGGGAGAGAGAAGCGGATTACAGGTTGGAGTGAGGTGGGTGTACTGGGAGAGAGAAGCGGATTACAGGTTGGAGTGAGGTGGGTGTACTGAGGAGAGAGAAGCGGATTACAGGTTGGAGTGAGTTTGGTGTACTGGGAGAGAGAAGCGGATTACAGGTTGGAGTGAGTTTGGTGTACTGGGAGAGAGAAGCGGATTACAGGTTGGAGTGAGGTGGGTGGGTGTACTGGGAGAGAGAAGCGGATTACAGGTTGGAGTGAGGTGGGTGTACTGAGGAGAGAGAAGCGAATTACAGGTTGGAGTGAGGTGGGTATACTGAGGAGAGAGAAGCGGATTACAGGTTGGAGTGAGGTGGGTGTACTGAGGAGAGAGAAGCGGATTACAGGTTGGAGTGAGGTGGGTGTACTGGGAGAGAGAAGCGGATTACAGGTTGGAGTGAGGTTGGTGTACTGAGGAGAGAGAAGCAGATAATGGATGGAGAAGTAAGTTAGAATAGAAGCAAGGAGGGTGACAGAGTGAGGTGGGTGACAGGAGTGTGGTGGGTCATAGTGGCAGTAAGGCAGTTGACAGAGGGAGTGACGCTGGCGACAGAGACAAAGGTGGGTGATAGTGAGAGTGAGGCCTGCTATAGAGGGAGTAAACGTGGTGGGTGATAGTGGGAGCGAGGTGGGTAACGGAGGAGAGGGAAGTGTTTTCCAGAGGGAGTGAGGTGGGTGACAGAGTGAGCGAGGTGGTGATGGAGGGAGCAAGGTGGTTAACAGAGGAGAGGGAAGCCTATTGCAGAGGGAGTGAGTTGGTGATGGAGGGAGCAAGATGAGTGAAAGAGTGAGATGGAGACGAAGGGAGCAAGGTGGGTGATGGAGTGAGATGGAGACGAAGGAAGCAAGGTGGGTGACGGAGTGAGATGGAGATGAAGGGAGCAAGGTGGGTGACGGAGTGAGATGGAGACGAAGGGAGCAAGGTGGGTGACGGAGTGAGATGGAGACGAAGGGAGCAAGGTGGGTGACGGAGTGAGATGGAGACGAAGGGAGCAAGGTGGGTGACGGAGTGAGATGGAGACGAAGGGAGCAAGGTGGGTGATGGAGTGAGATGGAGACAAAGGGAGCAAGGTGGGTGAAGGAGTGAGATGGAGACGAAGGGAGCAAGGTGGGTGACAAACTGAGGTGGAGACGAAGGGAGCAAGGTTGGTAACAGAGGTGAGGGAATCATGTTGCAGAGGGAACGAGGTGGTGACAGAGGAAGCGAGGTGGGTGATGAAGTGTGGTGGAGATGGAGGGAGAGAGGTGGGTGATGAAGTGTGGTGGAAATGGAGGGAGCGAGGTGGGTGATGAAGTGTGGTGGAGATGGAGGGAGCGAGGTGGGTGATGAAGTGTGGAGATGGAGGGACCGAGGTGGGTGATGAAGTGTGGTGGAGATGGAGGGAGCGAGGTGGGTGATGAAGTGTGGTGGAGATGGAGGGACCGAGGTGGGTGATGAAGTGTGGTGGAGATGGAGGGAGCGATGTGGGTAACACAGGAGAGAGAAGCATGTTGCAGAGGGAGCGAAGTTTGTGATGGAGAGAGGTGGTGACGGAAGGAGCAAAGTGGGTGACTGAGCGAGGTGGTGACGGAGCGAGGTGGGGGATGGAGCAAGGTGGGTAACAGAGGAGAGGGAAGCTTGTTGCACAGGGAACGAGGTGGGGGATGGAGCAAGGTGGGTAACAGAAGAGAGGGAAGTGTGTTGCACAGGGAGCGAGGAGGCTGACGGAGCGAGGTGGGGGATGGAGCAAGGTGGGTAACACAGGAGAGGGAAGCTTGTTGCACAGGGAACGAGGTGGGGGATGGAGCAAGGTGGGTAACAGAAGAGAGGGAAGTGTGTTGCACAGGGAGCGAGGAGGTTGACGGAGCGAGGTGGGGGATGGAGCAAGGTGGGTAACACAGGAAAGGGAAGCTTGTTGCACAGGGAACAAGGTGGGTGATGGAGCGAGTTGGGTAACAGAGGAGAGGGAAGTGTGTTGCACAGGGAGCGAGGTGGTTGACGGAGCGAGGTGGGGGATGGAGCAAGGTGGGTAACAGAGGAGAGGGAAGCTTGTTGCACAGGGAACGAGGTGGGTGATGGAGCGAGGTGGGTAACAGAGGAGAGGGAAGTGTGTTGCACAGGGAGCGAGGTGGTTGACGGAGCGAGGTGGGGGATGGAGCAAGGTGGGTAACACAGGAGAGGGAAGCTTGTTGCACAGGGAACAAGGTGGGTGATGGAGCGAGGTGGGTAACAGAGGAGAGGGAAGTGTGTTGCACAGGGAGTGAGGTGGTTGACGGAGCGAGGTGGGGGATGGATCAAGGTGGGTAACAGAGGAGAGGGAAGCTTGTTGCACAGGGAACAAGGTGGGTGATGGAGCGAGTTGGGTAACAGAGGAGAGGGAAGTGTGTTGCACAGGGAGCGAGGTGGTTGACGGAGCGAGGTGGGGGATGGAGCAAGGTGGGTAACAGAGGAGAGGGAAGCTTGTTGCACAGGGAACGAGGTGGGTGATGGAGCGAGGTGGGTAACAGAGGAGAGGGAAGTGTGTTGCACAGGGAGTGAGGTGGTTGACGGAGCGAGGTGGGGGATGGAGCAAGGTGGGTAACAGAGGAGAGGGAAGCTTGTTGCACAGGGAACGAGGTGGGTGATGGAGCGAGATGGGTAACAGAGGAGAGGGAAGCATGTTGCAGAGAGTGCAAGGTGGTTGACAGAGCGAGTTGGGTGATGGAGGAGACAGGTATACCAAGGAGGACTCAACTGCCCCGGAGCAAATAAATATACATTCCCCTTGGTATAAATGGGGCTTCTAAGCCCTTGAATGTTAGAAAGGTCTCCTGTGCACTGAACACATTATATACTTGTCTAGAATTCAAGGGGTTAAAATCCCCACTTAAATCAAATAGATTGTGTAATTGTTTCCTGTACTGCCCTTGGTTTGTCCCAGAATTGCTCCGTTCTCCATAGGCTGCACTAAAGGTTCTACTGAAAGTCATAAGCCAAAGGTCAATGGACAGGCAGGAAGGGTTCCTAAAACTGGGCCACAAACCGAAAGTCATTGGGCAGGCAGCATAGGTTCCTAAGTGTGATGACAAGCCAAAGATCAATGGGCTGCAGTGAAGGCTTCTAAAGCGAGGTCACAAGCCAAAGGTCAATGGGCAGGCTGGAAAGGTTCCTAAAACTGGATCACAAGCCAAAGGTCATTGAGCAGGCAACTTAAGTTCCTAAATGTGGTCAGGAAAAGCCAAGATCTGGGAAGAGGAGTTCACCCAGATGAACTGTAGCTATGAGGCCCATAAAACCGCTGAGCCCTGAGGTCCTAACGAAGCGGGTATATGGGATACCTAACAGGCAGTGATCCAGTCACAGGTTACAGTGCTAAACTGAGAGCAACATCAAGTCTGTCCTTCTGTTAGGACAAGGTACTACACATTCACAATGTACACAGCCACGGCCAGAGGTGGGCCATGACTAGTTCTGAGCATTGCTGAATGGGTAAAAGGACTTCTAGGACCATGTAGAACTGGTTAGAGAAGATCTAGGGCTGTCTAGAACTGGTGAGTGGAGATCTAGGGCTGTCTAGAACTGGTGAGTGGAGATCTAGGGCTGTCTAGATCTGGTGAGTGGAGATCTAGGGCTGTCTAGAACTGGTGAGTGGAGATCTAGGGCTGTCTAGATCTGGTGAGTGGAGATCTAGGGCTGTCTACAACTGATGAAGAGAGATTTAGGGCTTTAAAAGTGGTGAGGGGCGATCCAGGGCTTTCTAGAACTGGGGAGGGAAAATCTATGACTGTCTAGAACTGGGGAGGGAAAATCTAGGGCTGTCTAGAACTGGGAAGGGGAGATCTAGGGCTGTCTAGAACTGGGGAGTGGAGTTCTAGGACTGTCTAGAACTGGGGAGGGGAGATCTAGGACTGTCAAGAACTGGGGAGGAGAGTTGTAGGGCTGTCTAGAACTGGGGAGGAGAGATCTAGGACTGTCTAGAACTGGGGAGGTGAGATCGTGGGTAGGACACCATTCCTATAGATACTGCACCCTAGGTAGGACACCACTCCTATAGAGACTGCACCCTGGGTAGGATACCACTCCTATAGAGACTGCACCCTGGGTAGGACACCACTGCTATAGATACTGCACCCTGGGTAGGACACCATTCCTATAGAGACTGCACATTGGGTAGGACACCATTCCTGTAGAGACTGCTCCCTGGTTAGGACACCACTCCTATAGATACTGCACCCTTGGTAGGACACCATTCCTATAGATACTACACCTTGGGTAGGACACTACTCCTATAGAGACTGCACCCTGGGTAGGATACCACTCCTATAGATACTACACCCTGAGTAGGACACCACTCCTATAGATACTGCACCCTGGGTAGGACACCACTCCTATAGATACTACACCCTGGGTAGGACACCACTCCTATAGAGACTGCACCCTGGATAGGACAGCACTCCTATAGATACTGCACCCTGGGTAGGACACCATTCCTATAGAGACTGCACCCTGGGTAGGACAACACTCCTATAGAGACTGCACCCTGGGTAGGACAACACTCCTATAGATACTACACCCTGGGTAGGACAACACTCCTATAGATACTACACCCTGGGTAGGACAACACTTCTATAGATACTACACCCTGGATAGGACACCACTTCTATAGATACTACACCCTGGGTAGGACACCACTCCTATAGAGACTGCATCCTGGATAGGACACCACTCCTATAGATAATGCACCCTGGGTAGGACACCACTCCTATAGAGACTGCACCCTGGGTAGGACACCACTCCTATAGATACTGCACTCTGGGTAGGACACCACTATTATAGATACTACACCCTGGGTAGGACACCACTCCTATACATAGTGCACCCTGGGTAGGACACCACTCCTATAGAGACTACACCCTGGGTAGGACACCACTCCTATAGATACTGCACCCTGGGTAGGACACCACTCCTATAGAGACTGCACCCTGGGTAGGACACCACTCCTATAGATACTGCACTCTGGGTAGGACACCACTATTATAGATAGTACACCCTGGGTAGGACACCACTCCTATACAGACTGCACACTGGGTAGGACACCATTCCTATAGAGACTGCTCCCTGGTTAGGACACCACTCCTATAGAGACTGCACCCTGGGTAGGACACCACTCCTATAAATACTACACCCTGGGTAGGACACCATTCCTATAGAGGCTACACCCTGGGTAGGACACCACTCCTATAGATACTGCACCCTGGGTAGGACACCATTCCTATAGAGGCTACACCCTGGGTAGGACACCACTCCTATAGATACTGCACCCTGGGTAGGACACCATTCCTATAGAGACTGCTCCCTGGGTAGGACACCACTTCTATCGATACTGCACCCTGGGTAGGACACCACTCCTATAGAGACTACACCCAGGGTAGGATACCATTCCTATTGAGACTGCACCCTGGGTAGGACACCACTCCTATAGAGACTGGTCCCCGGTTAGGACACCATTCCTATAGATACTGCACCCTTGGTAGGACACCATTCCTACAGATAGTGCACCCTAGGTAGGACACCACTCCTATAGATACTACACCCTGGGTAGGACACCACTCCTATAGGTACTGCACCCTGGGTAGGACACCACTCCTATAGGTACTGCACCCTGGGTAGGACACCATTCCTATAGAGACTACACCCTGGGTAAGACACCATTCCTATAGAGACTACACCCTGGGTAGGACACCACTCCAATAGAGACTGCACCCTGGGTAGGACACCATTCCTATAGATAGTGCACCCTAGGTAGGACACCACTCCTATAGAGACTGCACCCTGGGTAGGACACCATTCCTATAGAGACTGCACACTGGGTAGGACACCACTCCTATAGAGACTGCACCCTGGGTAGGACACCATTCCTATAGACACTGCACCCTCGGTAGGACACCACTCCTATAGATACTGCACCCTGGGTAGGATACCATTCCTATAGAGACTGCACCCTGGATAGGACACCATTCCTATAGATACTGCACCCTGGGTAGCATACCATTCCTATAGACACGGCACCCTGGGTAGGACACCACTCCTATAGATACTGTAACCTGAGTAGGATAACATTCCTATAGAGACTGCACCCTGGGTAGGACACCACTCCTATAGATACTACACCCTGGGTAGGACACCACTCCTATAGATACTGCACCCTGGGTAGGACACCACTCCTATAGATACTACACCCTGGGTAGGACACCACTCCTATAGATACTACACCCTGGGTAGGACACCACTCCTATAGAGACTACACCCTGGGTAGGACACCACTCCTATAGAGACTACACCCTGGGTAGGACACCACTCTTATAGAGACTGCACCCTGGGTAGGACACCACTCCTATAGATACTGCACCCTGGGTAGGACACCACTTCTATAGAGACTGCACCCTGGGTAGGACATCATTCCTATAGATACTGCACCCTGGGTAGGACACCACTCCTATAGAGACTGCACCCTGGGTAGGACACCATTCCTATAGATACTACACCCTGGGTAGGACACCACTCCTATAGAGACTGCACCCTGGGTAGGACACCACTCCTATAGATACTGCACCCTGGGTAGGACACCACTCCTATGGAGACTGCACCCTGGGTAGGACACCACTCCTATAGATACTACACCCTGGGTAGGACTCCACTCCTATAGAGACTGCACCCTGGGTAGGACACCACTCCTATATATACTGCACCCTGGGTAGGACACCACTCCTATAGATACTGCACCCTGGGTAGGACACCACTCCTATAGATACTGCACCCTGTGTAGGACACCACTCCTATAGATACTGCACCCTGGGTAGGACACCACTCCTATAGATACTGCACCCTGGGTAGGACTCCACTCCTATAGAGACTGCACCCTGGGTAGGACACCACTCCTATAGATACTGCACCCTGGGTAGGACACCACTCCTATAGATACTGCACCTTGGGTAGGACAGCACTCCTATAGAGACTGCACCCTGGGTAGGATACCACTCCTATAGATAATAAACCCTGGGTAGGATACCATTCCTATAGAGACTGCACCCTGGGTAGGACACCATTCCTATAGAGACTGCACCCTGGGTAGGACACCACTTCTATAGATACTGCACCCTGGGTAGGACACCATTCCTATAGAGACTGCACCCTGGGTAGGACACCATTCCTATAGGTACTGCACCCTGGGTAGGACACCATTCCTATAGAGACTGCACCCTGGGTAGGACACCACTCCTATAGAGACTGCACCCTGGGTAGGACACCATTCCTATAGAGACTGCACCCTGGGTAGGACACCACTCCTATAGAGACTGCACCCTGGGTAGGACACCATTCCTATAGATACTGCACTCTGGGTAGGACACCATTCCTATAGGTACTGCACCCTGGGTAGGACACCATTCCTATAGATACTGCACCCTGGGTAGGACACCACTCCTATAGAGACTGCACCCTGGGTAGGACACCATTCCTATAGAGACTGCACTCTGGGTAGGACACCACTCCTATAGATACTGCACCCTGGGTAGGACACCATTCCTATAGAGACTGCACCCTGGGTAGGACACCATTCCTGTAGATACTGCACTCTGGGTAGGACACCATTCCTATAGGTACTGCACCCTGGGTAGGACACCATTCCTATAGAGACTGCACCCTGGGTAGGACACCACTCCTATAGAGACTGCACCCTGGATAGGTTACCATTCCTATAGAGACTGCACCCTGGGTAGGACACCACTCCTATAGATACTGCACCCTGGGTAGGACACCATTCCTATAGATACTGCACCCTGGGTAGGACACCATTCCTATAGGTACTGCACTCTGGGTAGGATACCATTCCTATAGAGACTGCACCCTGGATAGGACACCATTCCTATAGATACTGCACCCTGGGTAGGATACCATTCCTATAGGTACTGCACTCTGGGTAGGACACCATTCCTATAGGTACTGCACTCTGGGTAGGACACCATTCCTATAGGTACTGCACTCTGGGTAGGACACCATTCCTATAGAGACTGCACCCTGGGTAGGACACCACTCCTATAGATACTGCACCCTGGGTAGGACACCATTCCTATAGATACTGCACCCTGGGTAGGACACCATTCCTATAGATACTGCACCCTGGGTAGGACACCATTCCTATAGATACTGCACCCTGGGTAGGACACCATTCCTATAGATACTACACCCTGGGTAGGACACCACTCCTATAGAGACTGCACCCTGGGTAGGACACCATTCCTATAGACACTGCACCCTGGGTAGGACACCATTCCTATAGATACTGCACCCTGGGTAGGACACCACTCCTATGGAGACTGCACCCTGGGTAGGACACCACTCCTATAGATACTACACCCTGGGTAGGACTCCACTCCTATAGAGACTGCACCCTGGGTAGGACACCACTCCTATAGATACTGCACCCTGGGTAGGACACCACTCCTATAGATACTGCACCCTGGGTAGGACACCACTCCTATAGATACTGCACCCTGGGTAGGACACCACTCCTATAGATACTACACCCTGGGTAGGACTCCACTCCTATAGAGACTGCACCCTGGGTAGGACACCACTCCTATAGATACTGCACCCTGGGTAGGACACCACTCCTATAGATACTGCACCTTGGGTAGGACAGCACTCCTATAGAGACTGCACCCTGGGTAGGATACCACTCCTATAGATAATAAACCCTGGGTAGGATTCCATTCCTATAGAGACTGCACCCTGGGTAGGATACCATTCCTATAGAGACTGCACCCTGGGTAGGACACCACTTCTATAGATACTGCACCCTGGGTAGGACACCACTCCTATAGATACTGCACCCTGGGTAGGACACCACTCCTATAGATACTGCACCCTGGGTAGGACACCATTCCTATAGAGACTACACCCTGGGTAGGACACCATTTCTATAGAGACTGCACCCTGGGTAGGACACCATTCCTATAGACACTGCACCCTGGGTAGGACACCATTCCTATAGACACTGCACCCTGGGTAGGACACCACTCCTATAGAGACTGCACCCTGGGTAGGACACCACTCCTATAGATACTGCACCCTGGGTAGGACACCACTCCTATAGATACTGCACCCTGGGTAGGACACCACTCCTATAGAGACTGCACCCTGGGTAGGACACCATTCCTATAGAGACTGCACCCTGGGTAGGACACCACTCCTATAGATACTGCACCCTGGGTAGGACACCACTCCTATAGAGACTGCACCCTGGGTAGGACACCATTCCTATAGAGACTGCACCCTGGGTAAGACACCATTCCTATAGAGACTGCACCCTGGGTAGGACACCACTCCTATAGATACTGTAACCTGAGTAGGATAACATTCCTATAGAGACTGCACCCTGGGTAAGACACCATTCCTATAGAGACTTCACTCTGGGTAGGACACCATTCCTATAGAGACTGCACCCTGGGTAAGACACCATTCCTATAGAGACTGCACTCTGGGTAGGATACCACTCCTATAGATACTGCACCCTGGGTAGGACACCACTCCTATAGAGACTGCACCCTGGGTAGGACACCACTCCTATAGGTACTGCACCCTGGGTAGGACACCATTCCTATAGAGACTGCACCCTGGGTTGGACACCACTCCTATAGAGACTGCACCCTGGGTAGGACACCACTCCTATAGATACTGCACCCTGGGTAGGACACCACTCCTATAGAGACTGCACCCTGGGTAAGACACCATTCCTATAGAGACTGCACTCTGGGTAGGATACCACTCCTATAGATACTGCACCCTGGGTAGGACACCACTCCTATAGAGACTGCACCCTGGGTAGGACACCACTCCTATAGGTACTGCACCCTGGGTAGGACACCATTCCTATAGATACTGCACCCTGGGTAGGACACCACTCCTATAGAGACTGCACCCTGGGTAGGACACCACTCCTATAGATACTGCACCCTGGGTAGGACACCACTCCTATAGATACTGCACTCTGGGTAGGACACCATTCCTATAGAGACTGCACTCTGGGTAGGACACCATTCCTATAGAGACTGCACCCTGGGTAGGACACCACTCCTATAGATACTGCACTCTGGGTAGGACACCATTCCTATAGAGACTGCACTCTGGGTAGGACACCATTCCTATAGATACTGCACTCTGGGTAGGACACCATTCCTATAGATACTACACCCTGGGTAGGACACCACTCCTGTAGATACTGCACCCTGGGTAGGACACCATTCCTATAGAGACTGCACCCTGGGTAGGATACCACTCCTATAGATACTGCACCCTGGGTAGGACACCACTCCTATAGATACTGCACCCTGGGTAGGACACCATTCCTATAGAGACTGCACCCTGGGTAGGACATCATTCCTATAGAGACTGCACCCTGGGTAGGACACCATTCCTATAGAGACTGCACCCTGGGTAGGACACCATTCCTATAGAGACTGCACCCTGGGTAGGACACCATTCCTGTAGATACTGCACTCTGGGTAGGACACCATTCCTATAGGTACTGCACCCTGGGTAGGACACCATTCCTATAGAGACTGCACCCTGGGTAGGACACCACTCCTATAGAGACTGCAACCTGGATAGGTTACCATTCCTATAGAGACTGCACCCTGGGTAGGACACCACTCCTATAGATACTACACCCTGGGTAGGACACCATTCCTATAGATACTGCACCCTGGGTAGGACACCATTCCTATAGGTACTGCACTCTGGGTAGGATACCATTACTATAGAGACTGCACCATGGATAGGACACCATTCCTATAGGTACTGCACTCTGGGTAGGACACCATTCCTATAGGTACTGCACTCTGGGTAGGACACCATTCCTATAGAGACTGCACCCTGGGTAGGACACCACTCCTATAGATACTGCACCCTGGGTAGGACACCACTCCTATAGAGACTGCACCCTGGGTAGGATACCATTCCTATAGATACTGCACCCTGGGTAGGACACCATTCCTATAGATACTGCACCCTGGGTAGGACACCATTCCTATAGATACTGCACCCTGGGTAGGACACCATTCCTATAGATACTGCACCCTGGGTAGGACACCATTCCTATAGATACTGCACCCTGGGTAGGACACCACTCCTATAGATACTGCACCCTGGGTAGCATACCATTCCTATAGATACTGCACCCTGAGTAGGACACCACTCCTATAGATACTGCACCCTGGGTAGGACACCATTCCTATAGATACTGCACCCTGGGTAGGACACCACTCCTATACAGACTGCACCCTGGGTAGGACACCATTCCTATAGATACTGCACCCTGGGTAGGACACCACTCATATAGATACTGCACCCTGGGTAGGACACCACTCCTATACAGACTGCACCCTGGGTAGGACACCATTCCTATAGATACTGCACCCTGGGTAGGACACCATTCCTATAGATACTGCACCCTGGGTAGGACACGGCTCCTATAGAGACTGCACCCTGGGTAGGACACCATTCCTATAGATACTGCACCCTGGGTAGGACACCACTCATATAGATACTGCACCCTGGGTAGGACACCACTCCTATAGATACTGCACCCTGGGTAGGACACGGCTCCTATAGAGACTGCACCCTGGGTAGGACACGGCTCCTAGAGAGGCTGTACATTTGTACTATAGGTTTGTTCCTGGTTTAGCATCTCTGATTAAGAAATACCCATTCCCACTGATGAGAAAAGAGTCCTTTAACGCCTTAAATTGTAGAAAAGTCTCCAGTGCATCGGGATATATTGGAGACCATTCTATCATTCATTTGGTTACAAGCCCCGTGAAATGAATGGGAGTGTAGAGAACGTTCCTCCCCCATGTGGATGGTTTACTCTAGATTGTCCTCTTACTACATCAGACCTAGAGACACTGACTGGAGTTGGACGTGGCACGGCGTTGGCAGGCAGGGGAGATAGGTATTGCCAGCCCACTGCGGCTCAGTCCACACTCTACTCACCTTGCTGGGGTTTTCAGGAGCCTCAATGGGGCCTATTGGCTTCCTGGCATTTGGGGAGTAATGGGGTTGGGAAGGGTTAATCCTACAGAATAAAGTAACAGTACACCTGCCTCAGAGAAATGTTTTATTCAAAAATTATTGCATCTGAAATGTGCATTGTTTTTGTTCAGCAATTCCATGGCCTGACATTTTATGGTGGTGCTGTTTGCTACAACA
Organism: Rhinophrynus dorsalis; assembly: GCA_037306005.1. Lineage (NCBI taxonomy): Eukaryota > Metazoa > Chordata > Amphibia > Anura > Rhinophrynidae > Rhinophrynus > Rhinophrynus dorsalis. The sequence continues at coordinate 190,762,026 of CM074727.1, read as the reverse complement.
GCCAATGAGCCTGTATTGTCACTGACTCTTCTCCTTCATCTCTCGCCTCAGTGTATCTCCCCCTGTTACCCCAGATTATAGGAACAGCCCCATCTGGTGTAATCAAGTGAATAAACTCTAAACCCTCTTCTGGGGCAGTTTTTAGGTCATCTGACGTGGGTGGTATCCTCTTTGAACCCATCGAGTCGAGATGAAATCCTGCAACTTTTGGACACAGCAAGAGTAAGACAACCCCTCACCCCACACACACACACAAACCTATACACACCCATGTACACTACACACGTATACACACACACACACACAAACCTATACACACCCATGTACACTACACACGTATACACACACACATACATTTATATATATATATATATATATATATATATATATATAATAAAACCTACAAAACAACGGCCCCAATACTGTGGAAAAGTGCCCTCTTTTATCCTGCTCCGTGTAAGAAAATATAATAATGATAATAGAAAGAGTACAGATATCGCTACAATCCTTAAACCCTGTAGTGCAAGGGTAAAACAAATACAAAACAATAAAGGAGAGCGCTAATCTGTATTCTTTAAAGATAATATACGAAGAGACACGCATATATAAAAAGAGTATCAAATATTTATTGATTAGACCCCCTTAAAACATCTAAATCATAATATACACCAAAATCACTATACTGGGTCCGAGCTCAAGAACCAGTTAGGTGTGTATATGTAAAATTCACAGATAATATATCACATTAAACATAAAAACAATCAACACATCAATCTAATAATCAGTATAGTATACTATCACAATGAATATTTATACTCTCCTTAACAGATCAATGCCGGTATGTGATTGGACACAGTTCAAAAATGTAACTTGTGTGGACACTAAACTACCTGTTCAGTGCATTTTATTGTGAACGTTGTGGAGAGGTAGCTATCTTTATTGAAGTCGGGAGTGAATTGATCATTTGGGCTGAGTAACAGCCGGAGAGCCTACAGCTGATTGCCCAACACTGCCCGCGAAAGAAGTCTTGCATTGGAGAAGGTGTTCCAGCCTTGGTCGGGAGTGAGTGCATTTGGAGGGCAGTGCACTGCCCGTGGGAGGTACATGGATTACGGTCACTGTTGTATGAGTAGTCGGGAGTGAATACATCTAGCTATATTAACGGCTAAGAGGTAACAGCTGACTTTTATCACTGCCCGCTGGATAACATTCAGATAGCGGTTACCGTTAAACATTGTAGCCCTAACGGGACTGTTACAAGTTACATTTTTGAACTGTGTCCAATCGCATACCCGCATTGATCTGTTAAGGAGAGTATAAATATTCGTTGTGATAGTATACTATACTGATTATTAGACTGATGTGTTGATAGTTTTTATGTTTAATGTGATATAATGTTTAATGTGATATATTATCTGTGAATTTTACATATACACACATACTGGTTCTTGAGCTCGGACCCAGTATAGTGATTTTGGTGTATATTATGATTTAGATGTTTTAAGGGGGTCTAATCAATAAATATTTGATACTCTTTTTATATATGCGTGTCTCTTCGTATTTTATCTTTAAAGAATATGGATTAGCGCTGTCCTTTATTGTTTTATATATACACACACACACACACACACACACACACTCCACATATACATACACACCAGATACCACTAGAACCAGACCAACAGTATCCAGATCAATGTAGAATAAAAATCTAAAGGTTTTCTAACCAATTATTGCCAGGCAATCCAGAGTTATGACACTCCCACCAGTCAGAACGATGCCATCCAAACACCCCAATATCCAGATAAATGATACTTCCACCAATATCAGACGCAGGCCATCAACACTCCCACCAATCACAACCAGGTCATGCAGAGCCAAGTCATTCCTATCAATCAGATTAAAGCCATCAACTCTCCCACCAATCAGAGCCAGGCCATCATTACACCCACCAAACAGGGCCAGGACATCCTGATAAAGAGACTCCCACCAATGAGTCATTTCACCCACAGTAAATATACTCCCATCAATGAGGCTCAGGTTATCAACACTTCCAGGCCATCTGCAGAAAGAAAACTTCCACCAATCAGAACCAGACCATAAACACTCCCACCAATCAGAACCAGGTCATCCACACTCACACCATCCAGAATAAAGACCCTCCCACCAATCAGCACCAGACCATCCAGAGTAAAGACACAGGAAGGCCAACCAGAACAGACACTTCCTCAACCAGACTCAGACCATCAGTGCTCCCACCAATCTGAAGCCAGCCATCCAGAATAAAGAGACTCCCACCAATCAGATCACAGGCCACAAATACTCCCACCATCTAGAATAAAGACTCTCCCACTAATTAACTCCAGGTCATCCAGAATAAAGAGATTCCCACTGAACAGAACCATGCCACCCACAGTTAATACACTCCCACCAACCCTGGTCATCACTCCCACCAATCAGAGCCATGCTATTCAGAGTAAAGACAATCCCACCAGTCAGGGGATGGTCAACCAGAACATACACTTCCACCAACCAGACCCAAGCCAATCAGAGACAGGCTATCCATATTCCCTTCATCCAGAATAAAAACACTCCCACCAATCAGACCCAGGCCATCAGTACTCCCACTAACCAAAGCCAGGCCATCAACATTACCATCATATGGATCTAGGCCATCCATAGTATTAACACTTTCTCCAATCAGAGCAATGTGATCCACAATAAAGACACTCCCACAGATTAAAGCCAGCGTATCCACTCTCCCACCATTCAGAACCACACCATCCACAGTAAAACACTTCCACCAATCAGAGCCACTGCATCCACTCTCCCACCAACCAGAACCATACAATCCACAGTAAAACACTTCCACCAATAAAAGCCACTGCATCCACTCTCCAACCAACCAGAACCACACCATTCACAGTAAAGACACCAATCAGAGCCAGGGCTATCACATTCCAACCAATCTGAACTTCCCCATCCAGGTAAATACACATAACACTGTTCTGTCGCTGGTAAGAACCTGCAATCATTTACACTTCTCTGTCCAGGGTAAGGATCTTATCCAAAGTAACGACTTTTGACCAATCACACCACTATATCAAGAGAAAGAACCTCCCACCAATCACACCTCTCTGTCCAGAGTACAGTCCTCCCACCAATCACACCTCTCTACCCAGAGTATGGTCCTCCCACCAATCACACCTCTCTACCCAGAGTATGGTCCTCCCACCAATCACACCTCTCTACCCAGAGTATGGTCCTCCCACCAATCACACCTCTCTACCAAGAGTATGGTCCTCTCACCAATCACACCTCTCTATCCAGAGTATGGTCCTCCCACCAATCACACCTCTCTACCAAGAGTATGGTCCTCTCACCAATCACACCTCTCTATCCAGAGTATGGTCCTCCCACCAATCACACATCCCTATCTAGAGTATGGTTCTCCCACCAATCACACCTCTCTACCCAGAGTATGGTCCTCTCACCAATCACACCTCTCTATCCAGAGTATGGTCCTCCCACCAATCACACATCCCTATCCAGAGTATGGTTCTCCCACCAATCACACCTCTCTATCCAGAGTATGGTCCTCCCACCAATAATACCTCTCTACCCAGAGTATGGACCTCCCACCAATCACGCCTCTCTATCCAGAGTACGGTCCTCCCACCAATCACACCTCTCTATCCAGAGTACGGTCCTCCCACCAATCACACCTCTCTATCCAGAGTATGGTCCTCCCACCAATAACACCACTCTACCCAGAGTATGGTCCTCCCACCAATAACACCATTCTGCGCATAGTATGGTCCCCCCCACCAATCACACCTCTCTACCCAGAGTATGGTCCTCCCACCAATCACACCTCTCTATTCAGAGTATGGTCCTCCCACCAATAACACCTCTCTATCCAGAGTATGGTCCTCCCACCAATAACACCTCTCTACCTAGAGTATGGTCCTCCCACTAATGTGGGGAAGTGTAAAGTCATGCATTTGGGAGGAAACAATCCCAAGGCTACTTATAAACTTAATGGAATAATTTTAGGTGACTCGTTGCTAGAAAAAGACCTGGGTATCCTTGTCAACTACAAACTTGGAAACAGTGACCAGTGTCAAACAGCAGTAGCAAAGGCAAACAAAGTCCTGTCTTGCATAAAAAGAGGTATTGAAGTAAGAGTGGATAACATTATTTTGCCATTATACAAATCATTGGTAAGACCTCACCTTGAGTATGCAGTGCAATTTTGGGCACCGGTTCTGAAAAAGGATATACTAGAACTAGAGAGGGTACAGCGGAGAGCAATAAAATTAATTAAGGGAATGGAGAACTTGACATATGAGGAACGACTAAACAAACTTGGTTTATTTACTCTAGAGAAAAGACGACTAAGAGGAGACCTTATCACATTGTACAAGTATATGAGAGGTCAATACAAGGATCTCTGCGGTGAGCTATTTATTCCAAGGCCTGCTCAGGTGACCAGGGGACACCCCTTGAGATTAGAGGAAAGGAGGTTTAAACTTCAGCAGAGGAAGGGTTTTTTTACGGTAAGGTCTGTCAAATTGTGGAATTCATTGCCCAGGGAGGTAGTTATGGCAGATACAATGGATACATTTAAGAGAAGATTAGATACATTTCTTTCAAAAGGGAACATACAGAGTTATACTGTTTATCAGTAGGCAGATCAGGAAGGTCTGATAAAGACTAATTTAATTGGTAGCAGGAAAGCTATAAAATTCTCAGTTACTGAGGTATGAAGCGAAGGTTGAACTTGATGGACTTGTGTCTTTTTTCAACCTAATTTACTATGTTACTATGTTACTAATAACACCATTTTGCTCATAGTATGGTCCCCCCCACCAATCACACCTCTCTACCCAGAGTATGGTCTTCCCACCAATCACACCTCTCTATCCAGAGTATGGTCCTCCCACCAATAACACCATTCTGCGCATAGTATGGTCCCCCCCACCAATTACACCTCTCTACCCAGAGTACGATCCTCCCACCAATCGCACCTCTCTATTCAGAGTACGGTCCTCCCACCAATCACACCTCTCTACCCAGAGTATGGTCTTCCCACCAATCACACCTCTCTATCCAGAGTATGGTCCTCCCACCAATAACACCTCTCTACCCAGAGTATGGTCCTCCCACCAATAATATCTTTCTATCCAGTGAATGGTCCTCCCACCAATCACACCTCTCTATCAAGAGTATGGCCCTCCCACCAATCACACCTCTCTATCCAGAGTATGGTCCTCCCACCAATAACACCTCTCTACCCAAAGGAAAGACCTCCCACCCATCACACCTCTCTATCCAGTGTATGGTCCTCCCACCAATAACACCTCTCTACCCAAAAGAAAGACCTCCCACCCATCACACCTCTCTATCCAGGGTATGGTCCTCCCACCAATAACAGCTCTCTACCCAGAGTATGGTCCTCCCACCAATCTCATGTCTATATTTAGAGTATGGTCCTCCCACAATCACACCTCTCTACCCAAAGTATGGTCCTCCCACAATCACACCTCTCTACCCAGAGTATGGTCTTTCCACCAATCACACCTCTCTATCCAGAGTTATTCTCTCCTATCAATCATAGAGACCTCTTACCAATAACACCTCTCTACCCAGAGTATGGTCTTTCCACCAATCACACCTCTCTATCCAGAGTTATTCTCTCCTATCAATCATAGAGACCTCTTACCAATAACACCTCTCTGTCCTTAGTAAGGACCTGCCACCAATCACACATATCTGTCCAGATTAAGGACATCCCACCAACCATATTTCTCCTCCTCTGAGGTCCTGTTGGGAAACATGAGGGAACATGGCTCCTGTTTTGTGTGTGCAGCAGTTGAAGGAGCTCCCCCTGCAGTGCACCCCAGAGCAGGACAGTATCCTGAGCATGTCAGCCAGGAGCCTCCTGCTGACCTGGAGAGATAATGAGGAACTGATTCTCCGCATCCCCACCCATGAGATCGCTGCGGCATCCTATGTCAGAGATGATGCTCTTCACCTGCTGGTCCTCAAAACAGGTAAGAAAACGTCTATCCGTCTGTCTGTCTATATGCCTCTTTATATGTCTGCTGCATATGTCTGGTGTCTGGTTCTGTATGTCTGTGTCTATATGTCTGTCTGGTCCTGTCTGTGTGTCTGTCTATGCCTAGTTCTATATCTGTGCCTGTCTGTATGTCTGTCTGTGGCAGTCTGTATGAATGCCTGTCTGTGTGTCTGTCTGTGGTTGCCTGGGTGCATATCTACCAGTCTGGTTGTCTGTCTGTTGCCATCTGTCTCTGTCTGTCTTTATGTCTGTCTGCTTCTTTCACTCTGTCCGCCTCTGCTGTGTGAAACCAGTTTGTACAGAACATAACTATAACTTTCCAGGACATGCAGTATTAACTGTCATGTGTGGTAAAGATCTGACAACATGAGACACGTTATTGTGGATCTGTATGTACAGTGACAGATGTGAGACACGTGTTATTGTGGAGGTGTATGTACAGTGACAGACGTGAGACACGTGTGATTGTGGAGCTGTATGTACAGTGACAGACGTGAGACACGTGTGATTGTGGAGCTGTATGTACAGTGACAGACGTGAGACACGTGTTATTGTGGATCTGTGTGTACAGTGACAGACGTGAGACACGTGTTATTGTGGAGGTGTATGTACAGTGACTGATGTGAGACACGTGTTATTGTGGAGGAGTATGTACAGTGATAGACGTGAGACACGTGTTATTGTGGAGGTGTATGTACAGTGACAGACGTGAGACACGTGTTATTGTGGATCTGTATGTACAGTGACAGACGTGAGACACGTTATTGTGGATCTGTATGTACAGTGACAGAAGTGAGACACGTGTTATTGTGGATCTGTATGTACAGTGACAGACGTGAGACACGTGTTATTGTGGAGGTGTATGTACAGTGACTGATGTGAGACACGTGTTATTGTGGAGGTGTATGTACATTGACAGATGTGAGACACGTGTTATTGTGGAGGTGTATGTACAGTGACTGATGTGAGACACGTGTTATTGTGGAGGTGTATGTACAGTGACAGATGTGAGACACGTTATTGTGGATCTGTATGTACAGTGACAGATGTGAGACACGTGTTATTGTGGAGGTGTATGTACAGTGACTGATGTGAGACACGTGTTATTGTGGAGGTGTATGTACAGTGACAGATGTGAGACACGTGTTATTGTGGAGGTGTATGTACAGTGACAGACGTGAGACACGTGTTATTGTGGAGGTGTATGTACAGTGACAGACGTGAGACACGTGTTATTGTGGATCTGTATGTACAGTGACAGACGTGAGACACGTGTTATTGTGGAGGTGTATGTACAGTGACAGACGTGAGACACGTGTTATTGTGGATCTGTATGTACAGTGACAGACGTGAGACACGTGTTATTGTGGATCTGTATGTACAGTGACAGACGTGAGACACGTGTTATTGTGGAGGTGTATGTACAGTGACAGACGTGAGACACGTGTTATTGTGGAGGTGTATGTACAGTGACAGACGTGAGACACGTGTTATTGTGGAGGTGTATGTACAGTGACTGATGTGAGACACGTGTTATTGTGGAAGTGTATGTACAGTGACTAACGTGAGACACGTGTTATTGTGGAGGTGTATGTACAGTGACTGATGTGAGACACGTGTTATTGTGGAGGTGTATGTACAGTGACAGACGTGAGACACGTGTTATTGTGGATCTGTATGTACAGTGACAGACGTGAGACACGTGTTATTGTGGATCTGTATGTACAGTGACAGACGTGAGACACGTGTTATTGTGGATCTGTATGTACAGTGACAGACGTGAGACACGTGTTATTGTGGATTTGTATGTACAGTGACAGACGTGAGACACGTGTTATTGTGGAGGTGTATGTACAGTGACAGACGTGAGACACGTGTTATTGTGGAGGTGTATGTACAGTGACAGACGTGAGACACGTGTTATTGTGGAGGTGTATGTACAGTGACAGACGTGAGACACGTGTGATTGTGGAGGTGTATGTACAGTGACAGACGTGAGACACGTGTTATTGTGGAGGTGTATGTACAGTGACAGACGTGAGACACGTGTGATTGTGGAGGTGTATGTACAGTGACAGACGTGAGACACGTGTTATTGTGGAGGTGTATGTACAGTGACAGACGTGAGACACGTGTTATTGTGGAGGTGTATGTACAGTGACAGACGTGAGACACGTGTTATTGTGGATCTGTATGTACAGTGACAGACGTGAGACACGTGTTATTGTGGATTTGTATGTACAGTGACAGACGTGAGACACGTGTTATTGTGGATCTGTATGTACAGTGACTGATGTGAGACACGTGTTATTGTGGAGGTGTATGTACAGTGACAGACGTGAGACACGTGTTATTGTGGAGGTGTATGTACAGTGACTGATGTGAGACACGTGTTATTGTGGAGGTGTATGTACAGTGACAGACGTGAGACACGTGTTATTGTGGAGGTGTATGTACAGTGACAGACGTGAGACACGTGTTATTGTGGAGGTGTATGTACAGTGACAGACATGAGACACGTGTTATTGTGGAGGTGTATGTACAGTGACAGACGTGAGACACGTGTTATTGTGGAGGTGTATGTACAGTGACAGACGTGAGACACGTGTTATTGTGGAGGTGTATGTACAGTGACAGACGTGAGACACGTGTTATTGTGGAGGTGTATGTACAGTGACTGACGTGAGACACGTGTTATTGTGGAGGTGTATGTACAGTGACAGACGTGAGACACGTGTTATTGTGGAGGTGTATGTACAGTGACAGACGTGAGACACGTGTTATTGTGGAGGTGTATGTACAGTGACAGACGTGAGACACGTGTTATTGTGGAGGTGTATGTACAGTGACAGACATGAGACACGTGTTATTGTGGAGGTGTATGTACAGTGACAGACGTGAGACACGTGTTATTGTGGAGGTGTATGTACAGTGACTGACGTGAGACACGTGTTATTGTGGAGGTGTATGTACAGTGACAGACGTCAGACACGTGTTATTGTGGAGGTGTATGTACAGTGACTGACATGAGACACGTGTTATTGTGGAGGTGTATGTACAGTGACTGATGTGAGACACGTGTTATTGTGGAGGTGTATGTACAGTGACAGACGTGAGACACGTGTTATTGTGGAGGTGTATGTACAGTGACAGACGTGAGACACGTGTTATTGTGGAGGTGTATGTACAGTGACAGACGTGAGACACGTGTTATTGTGGAAATGTATGTACAGTGACTGACGTGAGACACGTGTTATTGTGGAGGTGTATGTACAGTGACAGACGTGAGACACGTGTTATTGTGGAGGTGTATGTACAGTGACAGACGTGAGACACGTGTTATTGTGGAAGTGTATGTACAGTGACTGATGTGAGACACATGTTATTGTGGAAGTGTATGTACAGTGACAGACGTGAGACACGTGTTATTGTGGAGGTGTATGTACAGTGACAGACGTGAGACACGTGTTATTGTGGAAGTGTATGTACAGTGACTGATGTGAGACACGTGTTATTGTGGAGGTGTATGTACAGTGACAGACGTGAGACACGTGTTATTGTGGATCTGTATGTACAGTGACTGACATGACACGTGTTATTGTGGAGGTGTATGTATAGTGACAGACGTGAGACACGTGTTATTGTGGAGGTGTATGTACAGTGACAGACGTGAGACACGTGTTATTGTGGAGGTGTATGTACAGTGACAGACGTGAGACACGTGTTATTGTGGAGGTGTATGTACAGTGACTGATGTGAGACACGTGTTATTGTGGAGGTGTATGTACAGTGACTGACGTGAGACACGTGTTATTGTGGAGGTGTATGTACAGTGACAGACGTGAGACACGTGTTATTGTGGAGGTGTATGTACAGTGACAGACGTGAGACACGTGTTATTGTGGAGGTGTATGTACAGTGACAGACGTGAGACACGTGTTATTGTGGAGGTGTATGTACAGTGACTGACGTGAGACACGTGTTATTGTGGAGGTGTATGTACAGTGACAGACGTGAGACGTGTTATTGTGGAGGTGTATGTACAGTGACAGACGTGAGACACGTGTTATTGTGGAGGTGTATGTACAGTGACTGATGTGAGACACGTGTTATTGTGGAGGTGTATGTACAGTGACTGATGTGAGACACGTGTTATTGTGGAGGTGTATGTACAGTGACAGACGTGAGACACGTGTTATTGTGGAGGTGTATGTACAGTGACTGATGTGAGACACGGTTATTGTGGAGGTGTATGTACAGTGACAGACGTGAGACACGTGTTATTGTGGAGGTGTATGTACAGTGACAGACGTGAGACACGTGTTATTGTGGAGGTGTATGTACAGTGACAGACGTGAGACACGTGTTATTGTGGAGGTGTATGTACAGTGACAGATGTGAGACACGTGTTATTGTGGAGGTGTATGTACAGTGACAGACGTGAGACACGTGTTATTGTGGAGGTGTATGTACAGTGACTGATGTGAGACACGTGTTATTGTGGAGGTGTATGTACAGTGACAGACGTGAGACACGTGTTATTGTGGAGGTGTATGTACAGTGACAGACGTGAGACACGTGTTATTGTGGAGGTGTATGTACAGTGACAGACATGAGACACGTGTTATTGTGGAGGTGTATGTACAGTGACAGACGTGAGACACGTGTTATTGTGGAGGTGTATGTACAGTGACAGACGTGAGACACGTGTTATTGTGGAGGTGTATGTACAGTGACAGACGTGAGACACGTGTTATTGTGGAGGTGTATGTACAGTGACTGACGTGAGACACGTGTTATTGTGGAGGTGTATGTACAGTGACAGACGTGAGACACGTGTTATTGTGGAGGTGTATGTACAGTGACAGACGTGAGACACGTGTTATTGTGGAGGTGTATGTACAGTGACAGACGTGAGACGTGTTATTGTGGAGGTGTATGTACAGTGACAGACGTGAGACACGTGTTATTGTGGAGGTGTATGTACAGTGACAGACGTCAGACACGTGTTATTGTGGAGGTGTATGTACAGTGACTGACGTGAGACACGTGTTATTGTGGATCTGTATGTACAGTGACAGACGTGAGACACGTGTTATTGTGGAGGTGTATGTACAGTGACAGACGTGAGACACGTGTTATTGTGGAGGTGTATGTACAGTGACTGACGTGAGACACGTGTTATTGTGGAGGTGTATGTACAGTGACAGACGTGAGACACGTGTTATTGTGGAGGTGTATGTACAGTGACAGACGTGAGACACGTGTTATTGTGGAGGTGTATGTACAGTGACAGACGTGAGACACGTGTTATTGTGGAGGTGTATGTACAGTGACTGACGTGAGACACGTGTTATTGTGGAGGTGTATGTACAGTGACAGACGTGAGACACGTGTTATTGTGGAGGTGTATGTACAGTGACAGACGTGAGACACGTGTTATTGTGGAGGTGTATGTACAGTGACAGACGTGAGACACGTGTTATTGTGGAGGTGTATGTACAGTGACTGACGTGAGACACGTGTTATTGTGGAGGTGTATGTACAGTGACAGACGTAAGACACGTGTTATTGTGGAGGTGTATGTACAGTGACAGACGTGAGACACGTGTTATTGTGGAGCTGTATGTACAGTGACAGACGTGAGACACGTGTTATTGTGGAGGTGTATGTACAGTGACAGACGTGAGACACGTGTTATTGTGGAGGTGTATGTACAGTGACTGATGTGAGACACGTGTTATTGTGGAGGTGTATGTACAGTGACAGACGTGAGACACGTGTTATTGTGGAGGTGTATGTACAGTGACAGACGTGAGACACGTGTTATTGTGGAGGTGTATGTACAGTGACAGACGTGAGACACGTGTTATTGTGGAGGTGTATGTACAGTGACTGATGTGAGACACGTGTTATTGTGGAGGTGTATGTACAGTGACAGACGTGAGACACGTGTTATTGTGGAAGTGTATGTACAGTGACTGATGTGAGACACGTGTTATTGTGGATCTGTATGTACAGTGACAGACGTGAGACACGTGTTATTGTGGAGGTGTATGTACAGTGACAGACGTGAGACACGTGTTATTGTGGAGGTGTATGTACAGTGACAGACATGAGACACGTGTTATTGTGGAGGTGTATGTACAGTGACTGATGTGAGACACGTGTTATTGTGGAGGTGTATGTACAGTGACAGACGTGAGACACGTGTTATTGTGGAAGTGTATGTACAGTGACTGATGTGAGACACGTGTTATTGTGGAGGTGTATGTACAGTGACAGACGTGAGACACGTGTTATTGTGGAGGTGTATGTACAGTGACAGACGTGAGACACGTGTTATTGTGGAGGTGTATGTACAGTGACAGATGGGTGAGACGACGTGTTATTGTGGAGGTGTATGTACAGTGACAGATGTGAGACACGTGTTATTGTGGAGGTGTATGTACAGTGACTGATGTGAGACACCGTGTTATTGTGGAGGTGTATGTACAGTGACAGACGTGAGACACGTGTTATTGTGGAGGTGTATGTACAGTGACAGACGTGAGACACGTGTTATTGTGGAGGTGTATGTACAGTGACAGGACGTGAGACACGTGTTATTGTGGAGGTGTATGTACAGTGACTGATGTGAGACACGTGTTATTGTGGAGGTGTATGTACAGTGACAGATGTGAGACACGTGTTATTGTGGAGTGTATGTACAGTGACAGACGTGAGACACGTGTTATTGTGGAGGTGTATGTACAGTGACAGACATGAGACACGTGTTATTGTGGAGGTGTATGTACAGTGACTGAAGTGAGACACGTGTTATTGTGGAGGTGTATGTACAGTGACAGACGTGAGACACGTGTTATTGTGAGTGTATGTACAGTGACAGATGTGAGACACGTGTTATTGTGGAGGTGTATGTACAGTGACTGATGTGAGACACGTGTTATTGTGGAGGTGTATGTACAGTGACAGACTGTGAGACACGTGTTATTGTGGAGGTGTATGTACAGTGACAGACATGAGACACGTGTTATTGTGGAGGTGTATGTACAGTGACAGACGTGAGACACGTGTTATTGTGGAGGTGTATGTACAGTGACAGACTTGAGACACGTGTTATTGTGGAGGTGTATGTACAGTGACTGACATGAGACACGTGTTATTGTGGAGGTGTATGTACAGTGACAGACGTGAGACACGTGTTATTGTGGAGGTGTATGTACAGTGACAGATGTGAGACACGTGTTATTGTGGAGGCTGTATGTACAGTGACAGATGTGAGACACGTGTTATTGTGGAGGCTGTATGTACAGTGACAGACGTGAGACACGTGTTATTGTGGAGGTGTATGTACAGTGACAGACGTGAGACACGTGTTATTGTGGAGGTGTATGTACAGTGACAGAAGTGAGACACGTGTTATTGTGGAGGTGTATGTACAGTGACTGAAGTGAGACACGTGTTATTGTGGAGGTGTATGTACAGTGACTGACGTGAGACACGTGTTATTGTGGAGGTGTATGTACAGTGACAGATGTGTGAGACACGTTATTGTGGATCTGTATGTACAGTGACAGATGTGAGACACGTGTTATTGTGGAGGTGTATGTACAGTGACAGATGTGAGACACGTGTTATTGTGGAGGTGTATGTACAGTGACTGACGTGAGACACGTGTTATTGTGGAGGTGTATGTACAGTGACAGACGTGAGACACGTGTTATTGTGGAGGTGTATGTACAGTGACTGACGTGAGACACGTGTTATTGTGGAGGTGTATGTACAGTGACTGATGTGAGACACGTGTTATTGTGGAGGTGTATGTACAGTGACAGACGTGAGACACGTGTTATTGTGGAGGTGTATGTACAGTGACTGACGTGAGACACGTGTTATTGTGGAGGTGTATGTACAGTGACAGACTGTGAGACACGTGTTATTGTGGAGGTGTATGTACAGTGACTGACGTGAGACACGTGTTATTGTGGAGGTGTATGTACAGTGACAGACGTGAGACACGTGTTATTGTGGAGGTGTATGTACAGTGACAGACGTGAGACACGTGTTATTGTGGAGGTGTATGTACAGTGACAGACGTGAGACACGTGTTATTGTGGAGGTGTATGTACAGTGACAGACGTGAGACACGTTTATTGTGGAGGTGTATGTACAGTGACAGACGTGAGACACGTGTTATTGTGGAGGCTGTATGTACAGTGACAGACGTGAGACACGTGTTATTGTGGAGGTGTATGTACAGTGACAGACGTGAGACACGTGTTATTGTGGAGGTGTATGTACAGTGACAGACGTGAGACACGTGTTATTGTGGAGGTGTATGTACAGTGACAGACGTGAGACACGTGTTATTGTGGAGGTGTATGTACAGTGACAGACGTGAGACACGTGTTATTGTGGAGGTGTATGTACAGTGACAGACGTGAGACACGTGTTATTGTGGAGGTGTATGTACAGTGACAGACGTGAGACACGTGTTATTGTGGATGGTGTATGTACAGTGACAGACGTGAGACACGTGTTATTGTGGAGGTGTATGTACAGTGACAGACGTGAGACACGTGTTATTGTGGATGGTGTATGTACAGTGACAGACGTGAGACACGTGTTATTGTGGAGGTGTATGTACAGTGACAGACGTGAGACACGTAGTTATTGTGGAGGTGTATGTACAGTGACAGACTGTGAGACACGTGTTATTGTGGAGGTGTATGTACAGTGACAGACGTGAGACACGTGTTATTGTGGAGGTGTATGTACAGTGACAGACGTGAGACACGTGTTATTGTGGAGGTGTATGTACAGTGACAGACGTGAGACACGTGTTATTGTGGAGGTGTATGTACAGTGACAGACGTGAGACACGTGTTATTGTGGAGGTGTATGTACAGTGACAGACGTGAGACACGTGTTATTGTGGAGGTGTATGTACAGTGACAGACGTGAGACACGTGTTATTGTGGAGGTTGTATGTACAGTGACAGACGTGAGACACGTGTTATTGTGGATCTGTATGTACAGTGACAGACGTGAGACACGTGTTATTGTGGAGGTGTATGTACAGTGACAGACGTGAGACACGTGTTATTGTGGAGTGTATGTACAGTGACAGACGTGAGACACGTGTTATTGTGGAGTGTATGTACAGTGACAGACGTGAGACACGTGTTATTGTGGAGGTGTATGTACAGTGACAGACGTGAGACACGTGTTATTGTGGAGGTGTATGTACAGTGACAGACGTGAGACACGTGTTATTGTGGAGGTGTATGTACAGTGACAGACGTGAGAGATTACACGTGTTATTGTGGAGGTGTATGTACAGTGACAGACGTGAGACACGTGTTATTGTGGAGGTGTATGTACAGTGACAGACGTAGACACGTGTTATTGTGGAGCTGTATGTACAGTGACAGACGTGAGACACGTGTTATTGTGGAGGTGTATGTACAGTGACAGACGTGAGACACGTGTTATTGTGGAGGTGTATGTACAGTGACAGACGTGAGACACGTGTTATTGTGGAGGTGTATGTACAGTGACAGACGTGAGACACGTGTTATTGTGGAGGTGTATGTACAGTGACAGACGTGAGACACGTATTATTGTGGAGGTGTATGTACAGTGACAGACGTGAGACACGTGTTATTGTGGATCTGTATGTACAGTGACAGACGTGAGACACGTGTTATTGTGGATTTGTATGTACAGTGACAGACGTGAGACACGTGTTATTGTGGAGGTGTATGTACAGTGACAGACGTGAGACACGTGTTATTGTGGAGGTGTATGTACAGTGACAGACGTGAGACACGTGTTATTGTGGATCTGTATGTACAGTGACAGACGTGAGACACGTGTTATTGTGGAGTGTATGTACAGTGACAGACGTGAGACACGTGTTATTGTGGAGGTGTATGTACAGTGACAGACGTGAGACACGTGTTATTGTGGAGGTGTATGTACAGTGACAGACGTGAGACACGTGTTATTGTGGAGGTGTATGTACAGTGACAGACGTGAGACACGTGTGATTGTGGAGGTGTATGTACAGTGACAGATGTGAGACACGTGTTATTGTGGAGGTGTATGTACAGTGACAGACGTGAGACACGTGTTATTGTGGAGGTGTATGTACAGTGACAGACGTGAGACACGTGTTATTGTGGAGGTGTATGTACAGTGACAGACGTGAGACACGTGTTATTGTGGAGGTGTATGTACAGTGACTGATGTGAGACACGTGTTATTGTGGAGCTGTATGTACAGTGACAGACGTGAGACACGTGTTATTGTGGAGGTGTATGTACAGTGACAGACGTGAGACACGTGTTATTGTGGAGGTGTATGTACAGTGACTGATGTGAGACACGTGTTATTGTGGAGGTGTATGTACAGTGACAGACGTGAGACACGTGTTATTGTGGAAGTGTATGTACAGTGACAGACGTGAGACACGTGTTATTGTGGAGGTGTATGTACAGTGACAGACGTGAGACACGTGTTATTGTGGAGGTGTATGTACAGTGACAGACGTGAGACACGTGTTATTGTGGATCTGTATGTACAGTGACAGACGTGAGACACGTGTTATTGTGGAGGTGTATGTACAGTGACAGACGTGAGACACGTGTTATTGTGGAGGTGTATGTACAGTGACTGACGTGAGACACGTGTTATTGTGGAGGTGTATGTACAGTGACAGACGTGAGACACGTGTTATTGTGGAGGTGTATGTACAGTGACAGACGTGAGACACGTGTTATTGTGGATCTGTATGTACAGTGACAGACGTGAGACACGTGTTATTGTGGAGGTGTATGTACAGTGACTGATGTGAGACACGTGTTATTGTGGATCTGTATGTACAGTGACAGACGTGAGACACGTGTTATTGTGGATTTGTATGTACAGTGACAGACGTGAGACACGTGTTATTGTGGATCTGTATGTACAGTGACAGACGTGAGACATGTGTTATTGTGGAGGTGTATGTACAGTGACAGACGTGAGACACGTGTTATTGTGGAGGTGTATGTACAGTGACAGACGTGAGACACGTGTTATTGTGGAGGTGTATGTACAGTGACAGATGTGAGACACGTGTTATTGTGGAGGTGTATGTACAGTGACAGACGTGAGACACGTGTTATTGTGGAGGTGTATGTACAGTGACAGACGTGAGACACGTGTTATTGTGGAGGTGTATGTACAGTGACAGACGTGAGACACGTGTTATTGTGGATCTGTATGTACAGTGACAGACGTGAGACACGTGTTATTGTGGAGGTGTATGTACAGTGACAGACGTGAGACACGTGTTATTGTGGAGGTGTATGTACAGTGACAGACGTGAGACACGTGTTATTGTGGAGGTGTATGTACAGTGACAGACGTGAGACACGTGTTATTGTGGAGGTGTATGTACAGTGACAGATGTGAGACACGTGTTATTGTGGATCTGTATGTACAGTGACAGATGTGAGACACGTGTTATTGTGGAGGTGTATGTACAGTGACAGACGTGAGACACGTGTTATTGTGGAGGTGTATGTACAGTGACAGACGTGAGACACGTGTTATTGTGGAGGTGTATGTACAGTGACAGACGTGAGACACGTGTTATTGTGGAGGTGTATGTACAGTGACTGACGTGAGACACGTGTTATTGTGGATCTGTATGTACAGTGACAGACGTGAGACACGTGTTATTGTGGAGGTGTATGTACAGTGACAGATGTGAGACACGTGTTATTGTGGATCTGTATGTACAGTGACAGATGTGAGACACGTGTTATTGTGGAGGTGTATGTACAGTGACAGACGTGAGACACGTGTTATTGTGGATCTGTATGTACAGTGACAGACGTGAGACACGTGTTATTGTGGAGGTGTATGTACAGTGACAGACGTGAGACACGTGTTATTGTGGAGTGTATGTACAGTGACAGACGTGAGACACGTGTTATTGTGGAGTGTATGTACAGTGACAGATGTGAGACACGTGTTATTGTGGAGGTGTATGTACAGTGACAGACGTGAGACACGTGTTATTGTGGATTGTATGTACAGTGACAGACGTGAGACACGTGTTATTGTGGAGGTGTATGTACAGTGACAGACGTGAGACACGTGTTATTGTGGAGGTGTATGTACAGTGACAGACGTGAGACACGTGTGATTGTGGAGGTGTATGTACAGTGACAGACGTGAGACACGTGTTATTGTGGAGGTGTATGTACAGTGACAGACGTTAGACACGTGTTATTGTGGAGGTGTATGTACAGTGACAGGCGTGAGACACGTGTTATTGTGGAGGTGTATGTACAGTGACAGACGTGAGACACGTGTTATTGTGGAGGTGTATGTACAGTGACAGACGTGAGACACGTGTTATTGTGGAGGTGTATGTACAGTGACAGACGTGAGACACGTGTTATTGTGGAGGTGTAATGTACAGTGACAGACGTGAGACACGTGTTATTGTGGAGGTGTATGTACAGTGACAGACGTGAGACACGTGTTATTGTGGAGTGTATGTACAGTGACAGACGTGAGACACGTGTTATTGTGGAGGTGTATGTACAGTGACAGACGTGAGACACGTGTTATTGTGGAGGTGTATGTACAGTGACAGACGTGAGACACGTGTTATTGTGGAGGTGTATGTACAGTGACAGACGTGAGACACGTGTTATTGTGGAGGTGTATGTACAGTGACAGACATGAGACACGTGTTATTGTGGAGGCTGTATGTACAGTGACAGACGTGAGACACGTGTTATTGTGGAGGTGTATGTACAGTGACAGACGTGAGACACGTGTTATTGTGGAGGTGTATGTACAGTGACTAGACGTGAGACACGTGTATGTGGAGGTGTATGTACAGTGACAGACGTGAGACACGTGTTATTGTGGAGGTGTATGTACAGTGACAGACGTGAGACACGTGTGATTGTGGAGGTGTATGTACAGTGACAGACGTGAGACACGTGTTATTGTGGAGGTGTATGTACAGTGACAGACGTGAGACACGTGTTATTGTGGAGGTGTATGTACAGTGACAGACGTGAGACACGTGTTATTGTGGATCTGTATGTACAGTGACAGACGTGAGACACGTGTTATTGTGGAGGTGTATGTACAGTGACAGACGTGAGACACGTGTTATTGTGGAGGTCGTAATGTACAGTGACTGATGTGAGACACGTGTTATTGTGGATCTGTATGTACAGTGACAGACGTGAGACACGTGTTATTGTGGAGAA
>CM074727.1:190652346-190742455 GCA_037306005.1 Rhinophrynus dorsalis | reverse complement strand
CACTAACTCATTTATATACCTTTATTCCTCATTGGGGAGGGGTCAGGTGACTGCGCTGCACTAACTCATTTATATACTTTTATTCCTCATTGGGAGGAGTCAGGTGACCGCGCTGCACTAACTCATTTATATACTTTTATTCCTCATTGGGGAGGAGTCAGGTGACAGCGCTGCACTAACTCATTTATATACTTTTATTCCTCATTGGGGAGGAGTCAGGTGACCGCGCTGCACTAACTCATTTATATACTTTTATTCCTCATTGGGGAGGGGTCAGGTGACAGCGCTGCACTAACTCATTTATATACTTTTATTCCTCATTGGGAGGAGTCAGGTGACCGCGCTGCACTAACTCATTTATATACTTTTATTCCTCATTGGGGAGGGGTCAGGTGACCGCGCTGCACTAACTCATTTATATACTTTTATTCCTCATTGGGAGGGGTCAGGTGACTGCGCTGCACTAACTCATTTATATACTTTTATTCCTCATTGGGGAGGAGTCAGGTGACCGCGCTGCACTAACTCATTTATATACTTTTATTCCTCATTGGGGAGGAGTCAGGTGACCGCGCTGCACTAACTCATTTATATACTTTTATTCCTCATTGGGGAGGAGTCAGGTGACTGCGCTGCACTAACTCATTTATATACTTTTATTCCTCTTTGGAAGGAGTCAGGTGACAGCGCTGCACTAACTCATTTATATACTTTTATTCCTCATTGGGAGGAGTCAGGTGACAGCGCTGCACTAACTCATTTATATACTTTTATTCCTCATTGGGGAGGAGTCAGGTGACTGCGCTGCACTAACTCATTTATATACTTTTATTCCTCATTGGGAGGGGTCAGGTGACAGCGCTGCACTAACTCATTTATATACTTTTATTCCTCATTGGGGAGGGGTCAGGTGACAGCGCTGCACTAACTCATTTATATACTTTTATTCCTCATTGGGGAGGGGTCAGGTGACAGCGCTGCACTAACTCATTTATATACTTTTATTCCTCATTGGGAGGAGTCAGGTGACCGCGCTGCACTAACTCATTTATATACTTTTATTCCTCATTGGGGAGGAGTCAGGTGACCGCGCTGCACTAACTCATTTATATACTTTTATTCCTCATTGGGAGGAGTCAGGTGACCGCGCTGCACTAACTCATTTATATACTTTTATTCCTCATTGGGGAGGAGTCAGGTGACCGCGCTGCACTAACTCATTTATATACTTTTATTCCTCATTGGGGAGGAGTCAGGTGACCGCGCTGCACTAACTCATTTATATACTTTTATTCCTCATTGGGAGGGGTCAGGTGACCGCGCTGCACTAACTCATTTATATACTTTTATTCCTCATTGGGAGGGGTCAGGTGACTGCGCTGCACTAACTCATTTATATACTTTTATTCCTCATTGGGGAGGAGTCAGGTGACCGCGCTGCACTAACTCATTTATATACTTTTATTCCTCATTGGGAGGGGTCAGGTGACCGCGCTGCACTAACTCATTTATATACTTTTATTCCTCATTGGGAGGAGTCAGGTGACCGCGCTGCACTAACTCATTTATATACTTTTATTCCTCATTGGGGAGGAGTCAGGTGACAGCGCTGCACTAACTCATTTATATACTTTTATTCCTCATTGGGAGGGGTCAGGTGACTGCGCTGCACTAACTCATTTATATACTTTTATTCCTCATTGGGAGGGGTCAGGTGACCGCGCTGCACTAACTCATTTATATACTTTTATTCCTCATTGGGGAGGGGTCAGGTGACTGCGCTGCACTAACTCATTTATATACTTTTATTCCTCATTGGCAGGAGTCAGGTGACAGCGCTGCACTAACTCATTTATATACTTTTATTCCTCATTGGGAGGAGTCAGGTGACTGCGCTGCACTAACTCATTTATATACTTTTATTCCTCATTGGGAGGAGTCAGGTGACCGCGCTGCACTAACTCATTTATATACTTTTATTCCTCATTGGGGAGGGGTCAGGTGACTGCGCTGCACTATCTCATTTATATACTTTTATTCCTCATTGGGGAGAAGTCAGGTGACCGCGCTGCACTAACTCATTTATATACTTTTATTCCTCATTGGGGAGGGGTCAGGTGACCGCGCTGCACTAACTCATTTATATACTTTTATTCCTCATTGGGGAGGAGTCAGGTGACAGCGCTGCACTAACTCATTTATATACTTTTATTCCTCATTGGGGAGGGGTCAGGTGACAGCGCTGCACTAACTCATTTATATACTTTTATTCCTCATTGGGGAGGGGTCAGGTGACAGCGCTGCACTAACTCATTTATATACTTTTATTCCTCATTGGGAGGGGTCAGGTGACCGCGCTGCACTAACTCATTTATATACTTTTATTCCTCATTGGGAGGAGTCAGGTGACAGCGCTGCACTAACTCATTTATATACTTTTATTCCTCATTGGGGAGGAGTCAGGTGACTGCGCTGCACTAACTCATTTATATACCTTTATTCCTCATTGGGGCGGAGTCAGGTGACTGCGCTGCACTAACTCATTTATATACTTTTATTCCTCATTGGGAGGGGTCAGGTGACTGCGCTGCACTAACTCATTTATATACCTTTATTCCTCATTGGGGAGGGGTCAGGTGACTGCGCTGCACTAACTCATTTATATACTTTTATTCCTCATTGGGAGGAGTCAGGTGACCGCGCTGCACTAACTCATTTATATACTTTTATTCCTCATTGGGGAGGAGTCAGGTGACAGCGCTGCACTAACTCATTTATATACTTTTATTCCTCATTGGGGAGGAGTCAGGTGACCGCGCTGCACTAACTCATTTATATACTTTTATTCCTCATTGGGGAGGAGTCAGGTGACAGCGCTGCACTAACTCATTTATATACTTTTATTCCTCATTGGGAGGAATCAGGTGACAGCGCTGCACTAACTCATTTATATACTTTTATTCCTCATTGGGAGGGGTCAGGTGACCGCGCTGCACTAACTCATTTATATACTTTTATTCCTCATTGGGGAGGAGTCAGGTGACCGCGCTGCACTAACTCATTTATATACTTTTATTCCTCATTGGGAGGAGTCAGGTGACAGCGCTGCACTAACTCATTTATATACTTTTATTCCTCATTGGGGAGGAGTCAGGTGACCGCGCTGCACTAACTCATTTATATACTTTTATTCCTCATTGGGGAGGGGTCAGGTGACAGCGCTGCACTAACTCATTTATATACTTTTATTCCTCATTGGGAGGAGTCAGGTGACCGCGCTGCACTAACTCATTTATATACTTTTATTCCTCATTGGGGAGGGGTCAGGTGACCGCGCTGCACTAACTCATTTATATACTTTTATTCCTCATTGGGGAGGAGTCAGGTGACTGCGCTGCACTAACTCATTTATATACTTTTATTCCTCATTGGGGAGGGGTCAGGTGACTGCGCTGCACTAACTCATTTATATACTTTTATTCCTCATTGGGAGGGGTCAGGTGACCGCGCTGCACTAACTCATTTATATACTTTTATTCCTCATTGGGGAGGGGTCAGGTGACTGCGCTGCACTAACTCATTTATATACTTTTATTCCTCATTGGGAGGAGTCAGGTGACCGCGCTGCACTAACTCATTTATATACTTTTATTCCTCATTGGGAGGGGTCAGGTGACCGCGCTGCACTAACTCATTTATATACTTTTATTCCTCATTGGGGAGGGGTCAGGTGACTGCGCTGCACTAACTCATTTATATACTTTTATTCCTCATTGGCAGGAGTCAGGTGACAGCGCTGCACTAACTCATTTATATACTTTTATTCCTCATTGGGAGGAGTCAGGTGACTGCGCTGCACTAACTCATTTATATACTTTTATTCCTCATTGGGAGGAGTCAGGTGACCGCGCTGCACTAACTCATTTATATACTTTTATTCCTCATTGGGGAGGGGTCAGGTGACTGCGCTGCACTATCTCATTTATATACTTTTATTCCTCATTGGGAGAGTCAGGTGACCGCGCTGCACTAACTCATTTATATACTTTTATTCCTCATTGGGGAGGGGTCAGGTGACCGCGCTGCACTAACTCATTTATATACTTTTATTCCTCATTGGGAGGAGTCAGGTGACAGCGCTGCACTAACTCATTTATATACTTTTATTCCTCATTGGGGAGGGGTCAGGTGACAGCGCTGCACTAACTCATTTATATACTTTTATTCCTCATTGGGGAGGGGTCAGGTGACAGCGCTGCACTAACTCATTTATATACTTTTATTCCTCATTGGGAGGGGTCAGGTGACCGCGCTGCACTAACTCATTTATATACTTTTATTCCTCATTGGGGAGGAGTCAGGTGACCGCGCTGCACTAACTCATTTATATACTTTTATTCCTCATTGGGAGGAGTCAGGTGACAGCGCTGCACTAACTCATTTATATACTTTTATTCCTCATTGGGAGGAGTCAGGTGACAGCGCTGCACTAACTCATTTATATACTTTTATTCCTCATTGGGGAGGAGTCAGGTGACTGCGCTGCACTAACTCATTTATATACCTTTATTCCTCATTGGGGCGGAGTCAGGTGACTGCGCTGCACTAACTCATTTATATACTTTTATTCCTCATTGGGAGGGGTCAGGTGACTGCGCTGCACTAACTCATTTATATACTTTTATTCCTCATTGGGGAGGGGTCAGGTGACAGCGCTGCACTAACTCATTTATATACTTTTATTCCTCATTGGGAGGAGTCAGGTGACTGCGCTGCACTAACTCATTTATATACTTTTATTCCTCATTGGGGAGGGGTCAGGTGACTGCGCTGCACTAACTCATTTATATACTTTTATTCCTCATTGGGGAGGGGTCAGGTGACCGCGCTGCACTAACTCATTTATATACTTTTATTCCTCATTGGGAGGGGTCAGGTGACTGCGCTGCACTAACTCATTTATATACTTTTATTCCTCATTGGGGCGGAGTCAGGTGACAGCGCTGCACTAACTCATTTATATACTTTTATTCCTCATTGGGGAGGGGTCAGGTGACAGCGCTGCACTAACTCATTTATATACTTTTATTCCTCATTGGGGAGGGGTCAGGTGACAGCGCTGCACTAACTCATTTATATACTTTTATTCCTCATTGGGGAGGAGTCAGGTGACAGCGCTGCACTAACTCATTTATATACTTTTATTCCTCATTGGGGAGGAGTCAGGTGACAGCGCTGCACTAACTCATTTATATACTTTTATTCCTCATTGGGGAGGAGTCAGGTGACCGCGCTGCACTAACTCATTTATATACTTTTATTCCTCATTGGGGAGGAGTCAGGTGACTGCGCTGCACTAACTCATTTATATACTTTTATTCCTCATTGGGGAGGAGTCAGGTGACTGCGCTGCACTAACTCATTTATATACTTTTATTCCTCATTGGGAGGGGTCAGGTGACCGCGCTGCACTAACTCATTTATATACTTTTATTCCTCATTGGGAGGAGTCAGGTGACAGCGCTGCACTAACTCATTTATATACTTTTATTCCTCATTGGGGAGGAGTCAGGTGACTGCGCTGCACTAACTCATTTATATACCTTTATTCCTCATTGGGGCGGAGTCAGGTGACTGCGCTGCACTAACTCATTTATATACTTTTATTCCTCATTGGGAGGGGTCAGGTGACTGCGCTGCACTAACTCATTTATATACCTTTATTCCTCATTGGGGAGGGGTCAGGTGACTGCGCTGCACTAACTCATTTATATACTTTTATTCCTCATTGGGAGGAGTCAGGTGACCGCGCTGCACTAACTCATTTATATACTTTTATTCCTCATTGGGGAGGAGTCAGGTGACAGCGCTGCACTAACTCATTTATATACTTTTATTCCTCATTGGGGAGGAGTCAGGTGACCGCGCTGCACTAACTCATTTATATACTTTTATTCCTCATTGGGGAGGAGTCAGGTGACAGCGCTGCACTAACTCATTTATATACTTTTATTCCTCATTGGGAGGAATCAGGTGACAGCGCTGCACTAACTCATTTATATACTTTTATTCCTCATTGGGAGGGGTCAGGTGACCGCGCTGCACTAACTCATTTATATACTTTTATTCCTCATTGGGGAGGAGTCAGGTGACCGCGCTGCACTAACTCATTTATATACTTTTATTCCTCATTGGGAGGAGTCAGGTGACAGCGCTGCACTAACTCATTTATATACTTTTATTCCTCATTGGGGAGGAGTCAGGTGACCGCGCTGCACTAACTCATTTATATACTTTTATTCCTCATTGGGAGGGGTCAGGTGACAGCGCTGCACTAACTCATTTATATACTTTTATTCCTCATTGGGAGGAGTCAGGTGACCGCGCTGCACTAACTCATTTATATACTTTTATTCCTCATTGGGGAGGGGTCAGGTGACCGCGCTGCACTAACTCATTTATATACTTTTATTCCTCATTGGGGAGGAGTCAGGTGACTGCGCTGCACTAACTCATTTATATACTTTTATTCCTCATTGGGGAGGGGTCAGGTGACTGCGCTGCACTAACTCATTTATATAC
The DNA here is from genome assembly GCA_037306005.1 of Rhinophrynus dorsalis. NCBI lineage: Eukaryota > Metazoa > Chordata > Amphibia > Anura > Rhinophrynidae > Rhinophrynus > Rhinophrynus dorsalis. Next base: position 190,735,873 of record CM074727.1, on the reverse strand, counting down.
TTTTATTCCTCATTGGGAGGGGTCAGGTGACCGCGCTGCACTAACTCATTTATATACTTTTATTCCTCATTGGGGAGGGGTCAGGTGACTGCGCTGCACTAACTCATTTATATACTTTTATTCCTCATTGGGAGGAGTCAGGTGACCGCGCTGCACTAACTCATTTATATACTTTTATTCCTCATTGGGAGGGGTCAGGTGACCGCGCTGCACTAACTCATTTATATACTTTTATTCCTCATTGGGGAGGGGTCAGGTGACTGCGCTGCACTAACTCATTTATATACTTTTATTCCTCATTGGCAGGAGTCAGGTGACAGCGCTGCACTAACTCATTTATATACTTTTATTCCTCATTGGGAGGAGTCAGGTGACTGCGCTGCACTAACTCATTTATATACTTTTATTCCTCATTGGGAGGAGTCAGGTGACCGCGCTGCACTAACTCATTTATATACTTTTATTCCTCATTGGGGAGGGGTCAGGTGACTGCGCTGCACTATCTCATTTATATACTTTTATTCCTCATTGGGGAGAAGTCAGGTGACCGCGCTGCACTAACTCATTTATATACTTTTATTCCTCATTGGGGAGGGGTCAGGTGACCGCGCTGCACTAACTCATTTATATACTTTTATTCCTCATTGGGGAGGAGTCAGGTGACAGCGCTGCACTAACTCATTTATATACTTTTATTCCTCATTGGTAGGGGGTCAGGTGACAGCGCTGCACTAACTCATTTATATACTTTTATTCCTCATTGGGGAGGGGTCAGGTGACAGCGCTGCACTAACTCATTTGATATACTTTTATTCCTCATTGGGAGGGGTCAGGTGACCGCGCTGCACTAACTCATTTATACTTTTTATTCCTCATTGGGAGGAGTCAGGTGACAGCGCTGCACTAACTCATTTATATACTTTTATTCCCTCATTGGGGAGGAGTCAGGTGACTGCGCTGCACTAACTCATTTATATACCTTTATTCTCATTTGGGGCGGAGTCAGGTGACTGCGCTGCACTAACTCATTTATATACTTTTATTCCTCATTGGAGGGGTCAGGTGACTGCGCTGCACTAACTCATTTATATACTTTATTCCTCATTGGGGAGGGGTCAGGTGACTGCGCTGCACTAACTCATTTATATACTTTTATTCCTCATTGGGAGGAGTCAGGTGACCGCGCTGCACTAACTCATTTATATACTTTTATTCCTCATTGGGGAGGAGTCAGGTGACAGCGCTGCACTAACTCATTTATATACTTTTATTCCTCATTGGGGAGGAGTCAGGTGACCGCGCTGCACCTAACTCATTTATATACTTTTATTCCTCATTGGGGAGGGGTCAGGTGACAGCGCTGCACTAACTCATTTATATACTTTTATTCCTCATTGGGAGGAGTCAGGTGAACAGCGCTGCACTAACTCAGTTATATACTTTTATTCCTCATTGGGGAGGGGTCAGGTGACCGCGCTGCACTAACTCATTTATATACTTTTATTCCTCATTGGGAGGGGTCAGGTGACTGCGCTGCACTAACTCATTTATATACTTTTATTCCTCATTGGGGAGGAGTCAGGTGACCGCGCTGCACTAACTCATTTATATACTTTTATTCCTCATTGGGAGGAGTCAGGTGACCGCGCTGCACTAACTCATTTATATACTTTTATTCCTCATTGGGGAGGAGTCAGGTGACTGCGCTGCACTAACTCATTTATATACTTTTATTCCTCTTTGGAAAGGAGTCAGGTGACAGCGCTGCACTAACTCATTTATATACTTTTATTCCTCATTGGGAGGAGTCAGGTGACAGCGCTGCACTAACTCATTTATATACTTTTATTCCTCATTGGAGGAGTCAGGTGACAGCGCTGCACTAACTCATTTATATACTTTTATTCCTCATTGGGGAGGAGGTCAGGTGACTGCGCTGCACTAACTCATTTATACTTTTATTCCTCATTGGGGAGGGGTCAGGTGACAGCGCTGCACTAACTCATTTATATACTTTTATTCCTCATTGGGGAGGGGTCAGGTGACAGCGCTGCACTAACTCATTTATATACTTTTATTCCTCATTGGGGAGGGGTCAGGTGACAGCGCTGCACTAACTCATTTATATACTTTTATTCCTCATTGGGAGGAGTCAGGTGACCGCGCTGCACTAACTCATTTATATACTTTTATTCCTCATTGGGGAGGAGTCAGGTGACCGCGCTGCACTAACTCATTTATATACTTTTATTCCTCATTGGGAGGAGTCAGGTGACCGCGCTGCACTAACTCATTTATATACTTTTATTCCTCATTGGGAGGAGTCAGGTGACCGCGCTGCACTAACTCATTTATATACTTTTATTCCTCATTGGGGAGGAGTCAGGTGACCGCGCTGCACTAACTCATTTATATACTTTTATTCCTCATTGGGAGGGGTCAGGTGACCGCGCTGCACTAACTCATTTATATACTTTTATTCCTCATTGGGAGGGGTCAGGTGACTGCGCTGCACTAACTCATTTATATACTTTTATTCCTCATTGGGGAGGAGTCAGGTGACCGCGCTGCACTAACTCATTTATATACTTTTATTCCTCATTGGGAGGGGTCAGGTGACCGCGCTGCACTAACTCATTTATATACTTTTATTCCTCATTGGGAGGAGTCAGGTGACCGCGCTGCACTAACTCATTTATATACTTTTATTCCTCATTGGGGAGGAGTCAGGTGACAGCGCTGCACTAACTCATTTATATACTTTTATTCCTCATTGGGAGGGGTCAGGTGACAGCGCTGCACTAACTCATTTATATACTTTTATTCCTCATTGGGGAGGGGTCAGGTGACCGCGCTGCACTAACTCATTTATATACTTTTATTCCTCATTGGGGAGGGGTCAGGTGACTGCGCTGCACTAACTCATTTATATACTTTTATTCCTCATTGGGCAGGAGTCAGGTGACAGCGCTGCACTAACTCATTTATATACTTTTATTCCTCATTGGGAGGAGTCAGGTGACTGCGCTGCACTAACTCATTTATATACTTTTATTCCTCATTGGGAGGAGTCAGGTGACCGCGCTGCACTAACTCATTTATATACTTTTATTCCTCATTGGGGAGGGGTCAGGTGACTGCGCTGCACTATCTCATTTATATACTTTTATTCCTCATTGGGGAGAAGTCAGGTGACCGCGCTGCACTAACTCATTTATATACTTTTATTCCTCATTGGGGAGGGGTCAGGTGACCGCGCTGCACTAACTCATTTATATACTTTTATTCCTCATTGGGGAGGAGTCAGGTGACAGCGCTGAACTAACTCATTTATATACTTTTATTCCTCATTGGGGAGGGTCAGGTGACAGCGCTGCACTAACTCATTTATATACTTTTATTCCTCATTGGGAGGAGTCAGGTGACAGCGCTGCACTATCTCATTTATATACTTTTATTCCTCATTGGGGAGAAGTCAGGTGACCGCGCTGCACTAACTCATTTATATACTTTTATTCCTCATTGGGGAGGGGTCAGGTGACCGCGCTGCACTAACTCATTTATATACTTTTATTCCTCATTGGGAGGGAGTCAGGTGACTGCGCTGCACTAACTCATTATATACTTTTATTCCTCATTGGGGAGGGGTCAGGTGACAGCGCTGCACTAACTCATTTATATACTTTTATTCCTCATTGGGAGGAGTCAGGTGACCGCGCTGCACTAACTCATTTATATACTTTTATTCCTCATTGGGGAGGAGTCAGATGACCGCGCTGCACTAACTCATTTATATACTTTTATTCCTCATTGGGAGGGGTCAGGTGACCGCGCTGCACTAACTCATTTATATACTTTTATTCCTCATTGGGAGGGGTCAGGTGACCTGCGCTGCACTAACTCATTTATATACTTTTATTCCTCATTGGGAGGAGTCAGGTGACAGCGCTGCACTAACTCATTTATATACTTTTATTCCTCACTGGGGAGGAGTCAGGTGACTGCGCTGCACTAACTCATTTATATACCTTTATTCCTCATTGGGGCGGAGTCAGGTGACTGCGCTGCACTAACTCATTTATATACTTTTATTCCTCATTGGGAGGGGTCAGGTGACTGCGCTGCACTAACTCATTTATATACCTTTATTCCTCATTGGGGAGGGGTCAGGTGACTGCGCTGCACTAACTCATTTATATACTTTTATTCCTCATTGGGAGGAGTCAGGTGACAGCGCTGCACTAACTCATTTATATACTTTTATTCCTCATTGGGGAGGAGTCAGGTGACAGCGCTGCACTAACTCATTTATATACTTTTATTCCTCATTGGGGAGGAGTCAGGTGACCGCGCTGCACTAACTCATTTATATACTTTTATTCCTCATTGGGAGGAGTCAGGTGACAGCGCTGCACTAACTCATTTATATACTTTTATTCCTCATTGGGAGGAATCAGGTGACAGCGCTGCACTAACTCATTTATATACTTTTATTCCTCATTGGGAGGAGTCAGGTGACTGCGCTGCACTAACTCATTTATATACTTTTATTCCTCATTGGGGAGGAGTCAGGTGACCGCGCTGCACTAACTCATTTATATACTTTTATTCCTCATTGGGAGGAGTCAGGTGACTGCGCTGCACTAACTCATTTATATACTTTTATTCCTCATTGGGGAGGAGTCAGGTGACTGCGCTGCACTAACTCATTTATATACTTTTATTCCTCATTGGGAGGGGTCAGGTGACCGCGCTGCACTAACTCATTTATATACTTTTATTCCTCATTGGGGAGGAGTCAGGTGACCGCGCTGCACTAACTCATTTATATACTTTTATTCCTCATTGGGGAGGAGGTCAGGTGACAGCGCTGCACTAACTCATTTAATATACTTTTATTCCTCATTGGGGAGGAGTCAGGTGACCGCGCTGCACTAACTCATTTATATACTTTTATTCCTCATTGGGGAGGGTCAGGTGACAGCGCTGCACTAACTCATTTATATACTTTTATTCCTCATTGGGAGGAGTCAGGTGACCGCGCTGCACTAACTCATTTATATACTTTTATTCCTCATTGGGGAGGGGTCAGGTGACCGCGCTGCACTAACTCATTTATATACTTTTATTCCTCATTGGGGAGGAGTCAGGTGACTGCGCTGCACTAACTCATTTATATACTTTTATTCCTCATTGGGGAGGGTCAGGTGACTGCGCTGCACTAACTCATTTATATACTTTTATTCCTCATTGGGAGGGGTCAGGTGACCGCGCTGCACTAACTCATTTATATACTTTTATTCCTCATTGGGGAGGGGTCAGGTGACTGCGCTGCACTAACTCATTTATATACTTTTATTCCTCATTGGGAGGAGTCAGGTGACAGCGCTGCACTAACTCATTTATATACTTTTATTCCTCATTGGGAGGAGTCAGGTGACTGCGCTGCACTAACTCATTTATATACTTTTATTCCTCATTGGGAGGAGTCAGGTGACCGCGCTGCACTAACTCATTTATATACTTTTATTCCTCATTGGGGAGGGGTCAGGTGACTGCGCTGCACTAACTCATTTATATACTTTTATTCCTCATTGGGGAGAAGGTCAGGTGACCGCGCTGCACTAACTCATTTATATACTTTTATTCCTCATTGGGAGGGGTCAGGTGACCGCGCTGCACTAACTCATTTATATACTTTTATTCCTCATTGGGGAGGGGTCAGGTGACAGCGCTGCACTAACTCATTTATATACTTTTATTCCTCATTGGGGAGGAGTCAGGTGACTGCGCTGCACTAACTCATTTATATACTTTTATTCCTCATTGGGGAGGAGTCAGGTGACCGCGCTGCACTAACTCATTTATATACTTTTATTCCTCATTGGGGAGGGTCAGGTGACTGCGCTGCACTAACTCATTTATATACTTTTATTCCTCATTGGGAGGAGTCAGGTGACTGCGCTGCACTAACTCATTTATATACTTTTATTCCTCATTGGGAGGAGTCAGGTGACTGCGCTGCACTAACTCATTTATATACTTTTATTCCTCATTGGGAAGGGGTCAGGTGACAGCGCTGCACTAACTCATTTATATACTTTTATTCCTCATTGGGGAGGAGTCAGGTGACTGCGCTGCACTAACTCATTTATATACTTTTATTCCTTATTGGGGAGGGGTCAGGTGACAGCGCTGCACTAACTCATTTACATACTTTTATTCCTCATTGGGAGGGGTCAGGTGACAGTGCTGCACTAACTCATTTATATACTTTTATTCCTCATTGGGAGGAGTCAGGTGACCGCGCTGCACTAACTCATTTATATACTTTTATTCCTCATTGGGGAGGGGTCAGGTGACCGCGCTGCACTAACTCATTTATATACTTTTATTCCTCATTGGGGAGGGGTCAGGTGACCGCGCTGCACTAACTCATTTATATACTTTTATTCCTCATTGGGAGGGGTCAGGTGGACTGCGCTGCACTAACTCATTTATATACTTTTATTCCTCATTGGGAGGGTCAGGTGACAGCGCTGCACTAACTCATTTATATACTTTTATTCCTCATTGGGGAGGAGTCAGGTGACTGCGCTGCACTAACTCATTTATATACTTTTATTCCTTATTGGGGAGGGGTCAGGTGACAGCGCTGCACTAACTCATTTAATACTTTTATTCCTCATTGGGAGGGGTCAGGTGACGTGCTGCACTAACTCATTTATATACTTTTATTCCTCATTGGGAGGAGTCAGGTGACCGCGCTGCACTAACTCATTTATATACTTTTATTCCTCATTGGGGAAGGGGTCAGGTGACCGCGCTGCACTAACTCATTTATATACTTTTATTCCTCATTGGGAGGGGTCAGGTGACCGCGCTGCACTAACTCATTTATATACTTTTATTCCTCATTGGGAGGAGTCAGGTGACTGCGCTGCACTAACTCATTTATATACTTTTATTCCTCATTGGGAGGAGTCAGGTGACCGCGCTGCACTAACTCATTTATATACTTTTATTCCTCATTGGGAGGGGTCAGGTGACCGCGCTGCACTAACTCATTTATATACTTTTATTCCTCATTGGGGAGGGGTCAGGTGACTGCGCTGCACTAACTCATTTATAACTTTTATTCCTCATTGGGAGGAGTCAGGTGACTGCGCTGCACTAACTCATTTATATACTTTTATTCCTCATTGGGAGGAGTCAGGTGACAGCGCTGCACTAACTCATTTATATACTTTTATTCCTCATTGGGGAGGGGTCAGGTGACCGCACTGCACTAACTCATTTATATACTTTTATTCCTCATTGGGGAGGAGTCAAGGTGCGCGTGCACTAACTCATTTATATACTTTTATTCCTCATTGGGGAGGGGTCAGGTGACTGCGCTGCACTAACTCATTTATATACTTTTATTCCTCATTGGGGAGGAGTCAGGTGACCGCGCTGCACTAACTCATTTATATACTTTTATTCCTCATTGGGGAGGGGTCAGGTGACCGCGCTGCACTAACTCATTTATATACTTTTATTCCTCATTGGGAGGGGTCAGGTGACCGCGCTGCACTAACTCATTTATATACTTTTATTCCTCATTGGGGAGGAGTCAGGTGACTGCGCTGCACTAACTCATTTATATACTTTTATTCCTCATTGGGAGGAGTCAGGTGACCGCGCTGCACTAACTCATTTATATACTTTTATTCCTCATTGGGAGGGGTCAGGTGACCGCGCTGCACTAACTCATTTATATACTTTTATTCCTCATTGGGAAGGGGTCAGGTGACTGCGCTGCACTAACTCATTTATATACTTTTATTCCTCATTGGGAGGAGTCAGGTGACTGCGCTGCACTAACTCATTTATATACTTTTATTCCTCATTGGGGAGGAGTCAGGTGACAGCGCTGCACTAACTCATTTATATACCTTTTATTCCTCATTGGGGAGGAGTCAGGTGACCGCGCTGCACTAACTCATTTATATACTTTTATTCCTCATTGGGGAGGAGTCAGGTGACAGCGCTGCACTAACTCATTTATATACTTTTATTCCTCATTGGGGAGGAGTCAGGTGACAGCGCTGCACTAACTCATTTATATACCTTTATTCCTCATTGGGGAGGAGTCAGGTGACCGCGCTGCACTAACTCATTTATATACTTTTATTCCTCATTGGGGAGGAGTCAGGTGACCGCGCTGCACTATCTCATTTATATACTTTTATTCCTCATTGGGAGGAGTCAGGTGACCGCGCTGCACTAACTCATTTATATACTTTTATTCCTCATTGGGAGCAGTCAGGTGACCGCGCTGCACTAACTCATTTATATACTTTTATTCCTCATTGGGAGGAGTCAGGTGACTGCGCTGCACTAACTCATTTATATACTTTTATTCCTCATTGGGGAGGAGTCAGGTGACAGCGCTGCACTAACTCATTTATATACTTTTATTCCTCATTGGGGAGGGGTCAGGTGACTGCGCTGCACTAACTCATTTATATACTTTTATTCCTCATTGGGGAGGAGTCAGGTGACCGCGCTGCACTAACTCATTTATATACTTTTATTCCTCATTGGGGAGGGGTCAGGTGACTGCGCTGCACTAACTCATTTATATACTTTTATTCCTCATTGGGGAGGAGTCAGGTGACCGCGCTGCACTAACTCATTTATATACTTTTATTCCTCATTGGGGAGGGGTCAGGTGACCGCGCTGCACTAACTCATTTATATACTTTTATTCCTCATTGGGAGGGGTCAGGTGACCGCGCTGCACTAACTCATTTATATACTTTTATTCCTCATTGGGGAGGAGTCAGGTGACTGCGCTGCACTAACTCATTTATATACTTTTATTCCTCATTGGGAGGAGTCAGGTGACCGCGCTGCACTAGCTCATTTATATACTTTTATTCCTCATTGGGAGGGGTCAGGTGACCGCGCTGCACTAACTCATTTATATACTTTTATTCCTCATTGGGGAGGGGTCAGGTGACTGCGCTGCACTAACTCATTTATATACTTTTATTCCTCATTGGGAGGAGTCAGGTGACTGCGCTGCACTAACTCATTTATATACTTTTATTCCTCATTGGGGAGGAGTCAGGTGACAGCGCTGCACTAACTCATTTATATACCTTTATTCCTCATTGGGGAGGAGTCAGGTGACCGCGCTGCACTAACTCATTTATATACTTTTATTCCTCATTGGGGAGGAGTCAGGTGACCGCGCTGCACTATCTCATTTATATACTTTTATTCCTCATTGGGAGGAGTCAGGTGACCGCGCTGCACTAACTCATTTATATACTTTTATTCCTCATTGGGAGCAGTCAGGTGACCGCGCTGCACTAACTCATTTATATACTTTTATTCCTCATTGGGAGGAGTCAGGTGACTGCGCTGCACTAACTCATTTATATACTTTTATTCCTCATTGGGGAGGAGTCAGGTGACAGCGCTGCACTAACTCATTTATATACTTTTATTCCTCATTGGGGAGGGGTCAGGTGACTGCGCTGCACTAACTCATTTATATACTTTTATTCCTCATTGGGAGGGGTCAGGTGACCGCGCTGCACTAACTCATTTATATACTTTTATTCCTCATTGGGGAGGAGTCAGGTGACAGCGCTGCACTAACTCATTTATATACTTTTATTCCTCATTGGGAGGAGTCAGGTGACTGCGCTGCACTAACTCATTTATATACTTTTATTCCTCATTGGGAGGGGTCAGGTGACTGCGCTGCACTAACTCATTTATATACTTTTATTCCTCATTGGGGAGGAGTCAGGTGACAGCGCTGCACTAACTCATTTATATACTTTTATTCCTCATTGGGGAGGAGTCAGGTGACTGCGCTGCACTAACTCATTTATATACCTTTATTCCTCATTGGGAGGAGTCAGGTGACCGCGCTGCACTAACTCATTTATATACTTTTATTCCTCATTGGGAGGAGTCAGGTGACCGCGCTGCACTAACTCATTTATATACCTTTATTCCTCATTGGGGAGGGGTCAGGTGACTGCGCTGCACTAACTCATTTATATACTTTTATTCCTCATTGGGAGGGGTCAGGTGACAGCGCTGCACTAACTCATTTATATACTTTTATTCCTCATTGGGAGGAGTCAGGTGACCGCGCTGCACTAACTCATTTATATACTTTTATTCCTCATTGGGGAGGAGTCAGGTGACTGCGCTGCACTAACTCATTTATATACTTTTATTCCTCATTGGGGAGGAGTCAGGTGACCGCGCTGCACTCACTCATTTATATACTTTTATTCCTCATTGGGGAGGAGTCAGGTGACTGCGCTGCACTAACTCATTTATATACTTTTATTCCTCATTGGGGAGGAGTCAGGTGACTGCGCTGCACTACCTCATTTATATACTTTTATTCCTCATTGGGGAGGAGTCAGGTGACAGCGCTGCACTAACTCATTTATATACTTTTATTCCTCATTGGGGAGGGGTCAGGTGACTGCGCTGCACTAACTCATTTATATACTTTTATTCCTCATTGGGGAGGGGTCAGGTGACAGCGCTGCACTAACTCATTTATATACTTTTATTCCTCATTGGGGAGGAGTCAGGTGACTGCGCTGCACTAACTCATTTATATACTTTTATTCCTCATTGGGAGCAGTCAGGTGACTGCGCTGCACTAACTAATTTATATACTTTTATTCCTCATTGGGAGGAGTCAGGTGACTGCGCTGCACTAACTCATTTATATACTTTTATTCCTCATTGGGGAGGAGTCAGGTGACTGCGCTGCACTAACTCATTTATATACTTTTATTCCTCATTGGGGTGGAGTCAGGTGACTGCGCTGCACTAACTCATTTATATACTTTTATTCCTCATTGGGGAGGAGTCAGGTGACTGCGCTGCACTAACTCATTTATATACTTTTATTCCTCAAGTAGAGATAATGGTCCGTATTCAGATATATAATCCAGTAGTAGATATAAGGGGTCATATTCAGACAGATAATCCAGTAGTAGATAAGGGACCATATTCAGTGAGATAATCCAGAACTAGAGATAAGGGTCCGTATTCAGAGAGATAATCCAGAACTAGAGATAAAGGTCCGTATTCAGAGAGATAATCCAGTACTAGAGATAAGGGTCCATATTCAGTGAGATAATCCAGTAGAATTTAGTAAAGTAACTGTAATGTTACTCATACTTAACTCCGTTGATGTAAATGTGATTTGTAACCATTGGCTGGAGTGTGGCACTGAGTCGGGTGCCTAGTAATGGGGTCATGTGGTTCATCTCTTACAGGACGCTGCAGAGGAATCCTGCGCCCTCATCTGCCAGGTTTTTCAGATCATCTATGGAGACCAAAGCATTGAATGTGTGGACCGAGCCGGCTATCATTATACCTCCCCTCCCGAGAGGCCGTGGCTTTGCCGATGTGAGATATGGCTGGGGGTGTGTGGTGGGAATAAATTTCTGCCGATGTGAGATATGGCTGGGGGTGTGTGGTGGGAATAAATTTCTGCCGATGTGAGATATGGCTGGGGGTGTGTGGTGGGAATACGTTTCTGCCACTGTGAGATATGGCTGGGGGTGTGTGGTGGGAATACGTTTCTGCCACTGTGAGATATGGCTGGGGGTGTGTGGTGGGAATAAGTTTCTGCCAATGTGAGATATGGCTGGGGGTGTGTGGTGGGAATAAATTTCTGCCGATTTGAGATATGGCTGGGGGTGTGTGGTGGGAATACGTTTCTGCCACTGTGAGATATGGCTGGGGGTGTGTGGTGGGAATAAATTTCTGCCGATGTGAGATATGGCTGGGGGGGTGTGGTGGGAATACGTTTCTGCCAATGTGAGATATGGCTGGGGGTGTGTGGTGGGAATACGTTTCTGCCACTGTGAGATATGGCTGGGGGTGTGTGGTGGGAATAAGTTTCTGCCAATGTGAGATATGGCTGGGGGTGTGTGGTGGGAATAAGTTTCTGCCAATGTGAGATATGGCTGGGGGTGTGTGGTGGGAATACGTTTCTGCCACTGTGAGATATGGCTGGGGGTGTGTGGTGGGAATAAGTTTCTGCCACTGTGAGATATGGCTGGGGGTGTGTGGTGGGAATAAGTTTCTGCCACTGTGAGATATGGCTGGGGGTGTGTGGTGGGAATAAGTTTCTGCCACTGTGAGATATGGCTGGGGGTGTGTGGTGGGAATAAGTTTCTGCCAATGTGAGATATGGCTGGGGGTGTGTGGTGGGAATAAGTTTCTGCCAATGTGAGATATGGCTGGGGGTGTGTGGTGGGAATAAGTTTCTGCCACTGTGAGATATGGCTGGGGGTGTGTGGTGGGAATAAGTTTCTGCCAATGTGAGATATGGCTGGGGGTGTGTGGTGGGAATAAGTTTCTGCCAATGTGAGATATGGCTGGGGGTGTGTGGTGGGAATAAGTTTCTGCCAATGTGAGATATGGCTGGGGGTGTGTGGTGGGAATAAGTTTCTGCCAATGTGAGATATGGCTGGGGGTGTGGGGTGGGAATACGTTTCTGCCACTGTGAGATATGGCTGGGGGTGTGTGGTGGGAATAAGTTTCTGCCAATGTGAGATATGGCTGGGGGTGTGTGGTGGAAATACGTTTCTGCCACTGTGAGATATGGCTGGGGGTGTGTGGTGGGAATACGTTTCTGCCACTGTGAGATATGGCTGGGGGTGTGTGGTGGGAATACGTTTCTGCCACTGTGAGATATGGCTGGGGGTGTGTGGTGGGAATACGTTTCTGCCACTGTGAGATATGGCTGGGGGTGTGTGGTGGGAATACGTTTCTGCCAATGTGAGATATGGCTGGGGGTGTGTGGTGGGAATACGTTTCTGCCAATGTGATATATGGCTGGGGGTGTGTGGTGGGAATACGTTTCTGCCGATGTGAGATATGGCTGTGGAAGGGGATAAGTCTCTGCTGATGTGACATATTTGTGGGGGGATAAGTCTCTGCCATATGAGATATGGCTGGGAGTGTGTGGGGAGGATACGTTTCTGCCGATGTGAGATATGGCTGGGAGTGTGTGGGGAGGATACGTTTCTGCCGATGTGATATATGGCTGCGGAAGGGGATAATAAGTCTCTGCTGATGTGACACATTATTGGGGGGGATAAGTCTCTTCTCATGTGAGATATGGCAGGGTAGGGATAAGTCTCTGCTGATATGAGCTATGGAAAGGGGGATAAGTCTCCGCCTATGTGAGAGATGGCTGGGGCAGAATAAGTCTCTGCCGATATGAGATATAGTTGGGGAAGAGAATACATCTCCTGCCGATGTGAGATATGGCGGGGGGGATAAGTCTCTGCTGATGTGAGATATGGCAAGGGGGGATAAGTCTCCTGCCATGTGAGATATGGCAGGGGGGATACATCTCCTGCAGATGTGAGATATGGCAGGGGGATAAGTCTCCTGACAATGTGAGATATGTCAGGGGGGTATAAATCTCTGCCAATGTGAAATATGGCTAGGGTGGTTTAAGTCTCTGTTGATGTGAGATATGGCTAGTGCAGGAAATATTTCAGGTGTTACTGTGGGAGGGAATAAGTCTCTGTCGATGTGAGATATGGATGGGGGGGATAAGTCTCTGCTGATGTGACATATGACTGGGTGAATAAGTCTCTGCCGATGTGAAATATGGCTGGGGGGAATAAATCTCTGCCGATGTGAGATATGGCTGGGGGGGGATAAGTCTCTGCCGATGTCACATATGGCTGGAGGAGAGGATAAGTCTCCTGCTGATGTGAGATATAGCTGGGGGAGATAAGTCTCCTGCCGATGTGAGATATGGCAGGGGGATAAGTCTCCTGCTTGTGTGAGATTTGGCAGGGGGGGAATAAGTCTCTGCCGATGTGAGATATGGCTGGGGGGAATACATCTCTGCCAATGTGAGTATGGCTGGGTGGGATAAGTCTCTGTTGATGTGAGATATGGCTGGGAGGAATAAGTCTCTGCTAATGTGAGATATGGCGGGGGAATAAGTCCCCTGCCGATTTGAGATATGGCAGGGGTATAAATCTCTGCCAAAGTGAAATATGGCAGGGGGGATAAGTGTCTACCAATCTGAGATATGGCAGCGGGGATAAGTCTCTGCCAATGTTAGATATGGCTGGGGGATAAGTCTCTGACGATGTGAGGTATGGCAGGGGGGATAAGTCTCTGCCGATGTGAGGTATGGCAGGGGGGATAAGTCTCTGCCAATGTGAGATATGGCAGGGGGATAAATCTCTGCTGATGTGAGATATGGAGGGGGATAAGTCTCTGACTATGTGAGATATGGCTGGTGGGGGGGATAAGTCTCTCTCTACCAATGTGAGATATAGCTGGTGGGGGGCATAATCTCTGCCAATGTGAGATATGGCTGGTGGGAGGGGATAAGTCTCCTGCCAATGTGAGATATGGCTGGGGGAGAATAAGTCTCTGCCATTGTGAGATATGGGGGGCAATCGACTTTCAGTCCCTTTTATAACTCTTTTCCACCCATACTCACACAGCTTTAAGGTTTGGCCTTATGTGTCAGGGCTTGGAGAATCCCTTCAATCCTTGTTGGTATCTATGCTTTATTCACTAGTGTTATTACACCGGAGGTATAAAGGATACGTACGTGTAATAGTGAGTTATCGCTTTATTCACTTGTGTTATTACACCGGAGGTATAAAGGATACGTACGTGTTATAGTGAGTTATCTCTTTATTCACTTGTGTTATTACACCGGAGGTATAAAGGATACGTACGTGTTATAGTGAGTTATCGCTTTATTCACTAGTGTTATTACACCGGAGTTATAAAGGATACGTACGTGTTATAGTGAGTTATCGCTTTATTCACTTGTGTTATTACACCGGAGGTATAAAGGATACGTACGTGTTATAGTGAGTTATCTCTTTATTCACTTGTGTTATTACACCGGAGGTATAAAGGATACGTACGTGTAATGGTGAGTTATCGCTTTATTCACTTGTGTTATTACACCGGAGGTATAAAGGATACGTACGTGTAATAGTGAGTTATCTCTTTTTTCACTTGTGTTATTACACCGGAGGTATAAAGGATACGTACGTGTTATAGTGAGTTATCTCTTTATTCACTTGTGTTATTACACCGGAGGTATAAAGGATACGTACGTGTTATAGTGAGTTATCGCTTTATTCACTAGTGTTATTACACCGGAGTTATAAAGGATACGTACGTGTTATAGTGAGTTATCACTTTATTCACTTGTGTTATTACACCGGAGGTATAAAGGATACGTACGTGTTATAGTGAGTTATCACTTTATTCACTTGTGTTATTACACCGGAGGTATAAAGGATACGTACGTGTAATGGTGAGTTATCGCTTTATTCACTTGTGTTATTACACCGGAGGTATAAAGGATACGTACGTGTAATAGTGAGTTATCTCTTTTTTCACTTGTGTTATTACACCGGAGGTATAAAGGATACGTACGTGTTATAGTGAGTTATCTCTTTATTCACTTGTGTTATTACACCGGAGATGTAAAGGATACGTACGTGTTATAGTGAGTTATCGCTTTATTCACTTGTGTTATTACACCGGAGGTATAAAGGATACGTACGTGTTATAGTGAGTTATCTCTTTATTCACTTGTGTTATTACACCGGAGGTATAAAGGATACGTACGTGTAATGGTGAGTTATCGCTTTATTCACTTGTGTTATTACACCGGAGGTATAAAGGATACGTACGTGTAATAGTGAGTTATCTCTTTTTTCACTTGTGTTATTACACCGGAGGTATAAAGGATACGTACGTGTTATAGTGAGTTATCTCTTTATTCACTTGTGTTATTACACCGGAGGTATAAAGGATACGTACGTGTTATAGTGAGTTATCACTTTATTCACTTGTGTTATTACACCGGAGGTATAAAGGATACGTACGTGTTATAGTGAGTTATCTCTTTATTCACTTGTGTTATTACACCGGAGGTATAAAGGATACATACGTGTAATAGTGAGTTATCACTTTATTCACTTGTGTTATTACACCGGAGGTATAAAGGATACGTACGTGTAATAGTGAGTTATTGCTTTATTCACTTGTGTTATTACACCGGAGGTATAAAGGATACGTACGTGTTATAGTGAGTTATCACTTTATTCACTTGTGTTATTACACCGGAGGTATAAAGGATACGTACGTGTAATATTGAGTTATCTCTTTATTCACTTGTGTTATTACACTGGAGGTATAAAGGATACGTTCGTGTAATAGTGAGTTATCGCTTTATTCACTTGTGTTATTACACCGGAGGTATAAAGGATACGTACGTGTAATAGTGAGTTATCGCTTTATTCACTTGTGTTATTACACCGGAGGTATAAAGGATACGTACGTGTTATAGTGAGTTATCGCTTTATTCACTTGTGTTATTACACCGGAGGTATAAAGGATACGTACGTGTAATAGTGAGTTATCTCTTTATTCACTTGTGTTATTACACCGGAGGTATAAAGGATACGTACGTGTTATGGTGAGTTAGCACTTTATTCACTTGTGTTATTACACCGGAGGTATAAAGGATACGTACGTGTTATAGTGAGTTATCACTTTATTCACTTGTGTTATTACACCGGAGGTATAAAGGATACGTACGTGTTATAGTGAGTTATCGCTTTATTCACTTGTGTTATTACACCGGAGGTATAAAGGATACGTACGTGTAATAGTGAGTTATCGCTTTATTCACTTGTGTTATTACACCGGAGGTATAAAGGATACGTACGTGTTATAGTGAGTTATCTCTTTATTCACTTGTGTTATTACACCGGAGGTATAAAGGATACGTACGTGTTATAGTGAGTTATCACTTTATTCACTTGTGTTATTACACCGGAGGTATAAAGGATACTTACGTGTTATAGTGAGTTATCTCTTTATTCACTTGTGTTATTACACAGGAGGTATAAAGGATACGTACGTGTAATAGTGAGTTATCTCTTTATTCACTTATGTTATTACACCGGAGGTATAAAGGATACGTACGTGTTATAGTGAGTTATCGCTTTATTCACTTGTGTTATTACACCGGAGGTATAAAGGATACGTACGTGTAATAGTGAGTTATCGCTTTATTCACTTGTGTTATTACACCGGAGGTATAAAGGATACGTACGTGTTATAGTGAGTTATCGCTTTATTCACTTGTGTCATTACACCGGAGGTATAAAGGATACGTACGTGTAATAGTGAGTTATCGCTTTATTCACTTGTGTTATTACACCGGAGGTATAAAGGATACGTACGTGTAATAGTGAGTTATCGCTTTATTCACTTGTGTTATTACACCGGAGGTATAAAGGATACGTACGTGTAATAGTGAGTTATCTCTTTATTCACTTGTGTTATTACACCGGAGGTATAAAGGATACGTATGTGTAATAGTGAGTTATCGCTTTATTCACTTGTGTTATTACACCGGAGGTATAAAGGATACGTACGTGTAATAGTGAGTTATCGCTTTATTCACTTGTGTTATTACACCGGAGGTATAAAGGATACGTACGTGTAATAGTGAGTTATCTCTTTATTCACTTGTGTTATTACACCGGAGGTATAAAGGATACATACGTGTTATGGTGAGTTATCGCTTTATTCACTTGTGTTATTACACCGGAGGTATAAAGGATACGTACGTGTAATAGTGAGTTATCTCTTTATTCACTTGTGTTATTACACCGGAGGTATAAAGGATACGTACGTGTTATAGTGAGTTATCTCTTTATTCACTTGTGTTATTACACCGGAGGTATAAAGGATACGTACGTGTAATGGTGAGTTATCGCTTTATTCACTTGTGTTATTACACCGGAGGTATAAAGGATACATAAGTGTTATGGTGAGTTATCGCTTTATTTACTTGTGTTATTACACCGGAGGTATAAAGGATACGTACGTGTTATAGTGAGTTATCGCTTTATTTACTTGTGTTATTACACCGGAGGTATAAAGGATACGTACGTGTAATAGTGAGTTATCGCTTTATTCACTTGTGTTATTACACCGGAGGTATAAAGGATACGTACGTGTTATTGTGAGTTATCTCTTTATTCACTTGTGTTATTACAACGGAGGTATAAAGGATACATACGTGTAATAGTGAGTTATCGCTTTATTCACTTGTGTTATTACACCGGAGGTATAAAGGATACGTACGTGTCATGGTGAGTTATCACTTTATTCACTTGTGTTATTACACCGGAGGTATAAAGGATACGTACGTGTAATGGTGAGTTATCGCTTTATTCACTTGTGTTATTACACCGGAGGTATAAAGGATACATAAGTGTTATGGTGAGTTATCGCTTTATTTACTTGTGTTATTACACCGGAGGTATAAAGGATACGTACGTGTTATAGTGAGTTATCGGTTTATTCACTTGTGTTATTACACCGGAGGTATAAAGGATACGTACGTGTTATAGTGAGTTATCTCTTTATTCACTTGTGTTATTACACCGGAGGTATAAAGGATACGTACGTGTTATAGTGAGTTATCGCTTTATTTATTTGTGTTATTACACCGGAGGTATAAAGGATACGTACGTGTTATTGTGAGTTATCTCTTTATTCACTTGTGTTATTACAACGGAGGTATAAAGGATACATACGTGTAATAGTGAGTTATCGCTTTATTTACTTGTGTTATTACACCGGAGGTATAAAGGATACGTACGTGTTATAGTGAGTTATCGCTTTATTTACTTGTGTTATTACACCGGAGGTATAAAGGATACGTACGTGTAATAGTGAGTTATCGCTTTATTCACTTGTGTTATTACACCGGAGGTATAAAGGATACGTACGTGTTATTGTGAGTTATCTCTTTATTCACTTGTGTTATTACAACGGAGGTATAAAGGATACATACGTGTAATAGTGAGTTATCGCTTTATTCACTTGTGTTATTACACCGGAGGTATAAAGGATACGTACGTGTCATGGTGAGTTATCACTTTATTCACTTGTGTTATTACACCGGAGGTATAAAGGATACGTACGTGTAATGGTGAGTTATCGCTTTATTCACTTGTGTTATTACACCGGAGGTATAAAGGATACATAAGTGTTATGGTGAGTTATCGCTTTATTTACTTGTGTTATTACACCGGAGGTATAAAGGATACGTACGTGTTATAGTGAGTTATCGGTTTATTCACTTGTGTTATTACACCGGAGGTATAAAGGATACGTACGTGTTATAGTGAGTTATCTCTTTATTCACTTGTGTTATTACACCGGAGGTATAAAGGATACGTACGTGTTATAGTGAGTTATCGCTTTATTTACTTGTGTTATTACACCGGAGGTATAAAGGATACGTACGTGTTATTGTGAGTTATTTCTTTATTCACTTGTGTTATTACAACGGAGGTATAAAGGATACATACGTGTAATAGTGAGTTATCGCTTTATTCACTTGTGTTATTACACCGGAGGTATAAAGGATACGTACGTGTTATGGTGAGTTATCTCTTTATTCACTTGTGTTATTACACCGGAGGTATAAAGGATACGTACGTGTAATAGTGAGTTATCGCTTTATTCACTTGTGTTATTACACCGGAGGTATAAAGGATACGTACGTGTTATAGTGAGTTATCGCTTTATTCATTTGTGTTATTACACCGGAGGTATAAAGGATACGTACGTGTAATAGTGAGTTATCGCTTTATTCACTTGTGTTATTACACCGGAGGTATAAAGGATACGTACGTGTAATAGTGAGTTAACACTGGAAGTTTTTTCCTCCTGTTTCTTTTCCATATCTCCCGGTCCTCCACCCTCTCACTGGAGGTCACTACTGTCCTACCCTATAGACATCATATCTGATGTGTTTAATATGGGCCCAGCGTGTTCTATAAGAATTCTTATCGTGTGTGTCTACATGTTCATAATTTGGTTCACATGAAATCCTCAGGAGAATTTTATATATAATATAATAATAAAATATATACAGGGGGCGCGTATGGGTCATTTGTACAGAGGAGCGCAGGTTTATTTTGCTTTAGCTTTTTGCTTTAGATTTAATCTTTGGTGTATCTGTGTGATCTGGGTGTACTTATTTTTGGGGTGCCTGTGTGATATAGGTGCAGTTATCTTTCGGGTGTCTGTGTGTTCTGGGTGCAGTTATCTTTGGGGTGTCTGTGTGATCTGAGTGTACTTATCTTTGGGGTGTCTGTGTGATCTGGGTGTACTTATCTTTGGGGTGTCTGTGTGATCTGAGTGTACTTATCTTTGGGGTGTCTGTGTGATCTGGGTGTACTTATCTTTGGGTTGTCTGTATGATCTGGGTGTACTTATCTTTGGGGTGTCTGTGTGATCTGAGTGTACTTATCTTTGGGGTGTCTGTATGATCTGGGTGCAGTTATCTTTGGGGTGTCTGTGTGATCTGGGTGTACTTATCTTTGGGGTGTCTGTATGATCTGGGCGTACTTATCTTTGGGGTGTCTGTGTGATCTGGGTGTACTTATCTTTGGGGTGTCTGTGTGATCTGGGTGTACTTATCTTTGGGGTGTCTGTATGATCTGGGCGTACTTATCTTTGGGGTGTCTGTGTGTTCTGGGTGCAGTTATCTTTGGGGTGTCTGTGTGATCTGAGTGTACTTATCTTTGGGGTGTCTGTGTGATCTGGGTGCAGTTATCTTTGTGGTGTCTGTGTGATCTGGGTGTACTTATCTTTGGGGTGTCTGTGTGATCTGGGTGTACTTATCTTTGGGGTGTCTGTATGATCTGGGTGCAGTTATCTTTGGGGTGTCTGTGTGATCTGGGTGTACTTATCTTTGGGGTATCTGTGTGATCTGGGTGCAGTTATCTTTGGGGTGTCTGTGTGATCTGGGTGCAGTTATCTTTGGGGTGTCTGTGTGATCTGGGTGTACTTATCTTTGGGGTGTCTGTATGATCTGGGTGCAGTTATCTTTGGGGTGTCTGTGTGATCTGGGTGTACTTATCGTTGGGGTGTCTGTGTGATCTGGGTGCAGTTATCTTTGGGGTGTCTGTATGATCTGGGTGCAGTTATCTTTGGGGTGTCTGTGTGATCTGGGTGCAGTTATCTTTGGGGTGTCTGTATGATCTGGGTGCAGTTATCTTTGGGGTGTCTGTGTGTTGTGGATGTACTTATCTTTGGGGTGTCTGTGTGATCTGGGTGCAGTTATCTTTGGGGTGTCTGTGTGATCTGGGTGCAGTTATCTTTGGTGTATCTGTGTGATCTGGGTGTACTTATCTTTGGGGTGTCTGTATGATCTGAGTGTACTTGTCTTTGGGGTGTCTGTGTGATCTGGGTGCAGTTATCTTTGTGGTGTCTGTGTGATCTGGGTGCAGTTATCTTTGGGGTGTCTGTATGATCTGGGTGCAGTTATCTTTGGGGTGTCTGTATGATCTGGGTGTACTTATCTTTGGGGTGTCTGTATGATCTGGGTGTACTTATCTTTGGGGTGTCTGTGTGATCTGGGTGCAGTTATCGTTGGGGTATATGTATGATCTAGGTGCAGTTATCTTTGTGGTGTCTGTGTGATCTGGGTGCAGTTATCTTTGGGGTGTCTGTGTGATCTGGGTGTACTTATCTTTGGGGTGTCTGTATGATCTGGGTGCAGTTATCTTTGGGGTGTCTGTATGATCTGGGTGCAGTTATCTTTGGGGTGTCTGTGTGATCTGGGTGTACTTATCTTTGGGGTGTCTGTGTGATCTGGGTGCAGTTATCTTTGGGGTGTCTGTGTGATCTGGGTGTACTTATCTTTGGGGTGTCTGTGTGATCTGGGTGCAGTTATCTTTGGGGTGTCTGTGTGATCTGGGTGTACTTATCTTTGGGGTGTCTGTATGATCTGGGTGCAGTTATCTTTGGGGTGTCTGTGTGATCTGGGTGTACTTATCTTTGGGGTGTCTGTGTGATCTGGGTGCAGTTATCTTTGTGGTGTCTGTGTGATCTGGGTGTACTTATCTTTGGGGTGTCTGTATTATCTGGGTGCAGTTATCTTTGGGGTGTCTGTGTGATCTGGGTGTAGTTATCTTTGGGGTGTCTGTGTGATCTGAGTGTACTTATCTTTGGGGTGTCTGTATGATCTGGGTGCAGTTATCTTTGGGGTATATGTATGATCTGGGTGCAGTTATCTTTGGGGTGTATGTGTGATCTGAGTGTACTTATCTTTGGGGTGTCTGTGTGATCTGGGTGCAGTTATCTTTGGGGTGTCTGTGTGATCTGGGTGTACTTATCTTTGGGGTGTCTGTGTGATCCTGGTGCAGTTATCTTTGGGGTGTATGTGTGATCTGGGTGCAGTTATCTTTGGGGTGTCTGTATTATCTGGGTGCAGTTATCTTTGGGGTGTATGTGTGATCTGGGTGTACTTATCTTTGGGGTGTCTGTGTGATCTGGGTGTACTTATCTTTGTGGTGTCTGTATGATCTGGGTGTACTTATCTTTGGGGTGTCTGTATGATCTGGGTGCAGTTATCTTTGGGGTGTCTGTATGATCTGGGTGCAGTTATCTTTGTGGTATATGTATGATCTGGGTGTACTTATCTTTGGGGTGTCTGTATGATCTGGGTGCAGTTATCTTTGGGGTGTCTGTATGATCTGGGTGCAGTTATCTTTGTGGTATATGTATGATCTGGGTGTACTTATCTTTGGGGTGTCTGTGTGATCTGGGTGCAGTTATCTTTGGGGTGTCTGTGTGGTCTGGGTGCAGTTATCTTTGATGTGTCTGTATGATCTGGGTGTACTTATCTTTGGGGTGTCAATGAAATCTGGGTGCAGTTATCTTTGGGGTGTCTGTATGATCTGGGTGTACTCATTTTGGGGTGTCTGTGTGTTTTGGGTGTACTTTTCTTTGGGGTGTCTGTATGATCTGGGTGCAGTTATCTTTGGGGTGTCTGTGTGATCTGGGTGTACTTATCTTTGGGTTGTCTGTATGATCTGGGTGTACTTATCTTTGGGGTGTCTGTGTTTTCTGGGTGTACTTATCTTTGGGGTGTCTGTATGATCTGGGTGTACTTATCTTTGGGGTGTCTGTGTGATCTGGGTGTACTTATCTTTGGGGTGTCTGTATTATCTGGGTGTACTTATCTTTGGGGTGTATGTGTGATCTGGGTGTACTTATCTTTGGGGTGTCTGTATTATCTGGGTGTAGTTATCTTTGGGGTGTCTATGTGTTCTTGGTGTAGTTATCTTTGGGGTGTCTGTATTATCTGGGTGCAGTTATCTTTGGGGTGTCTGTGTGTTCTGGGTGTACTTATCTTTGGGGTGTCTGTATGATCTGGGTGTACTTATCTTTGGGGTGTATGTGTGATCTGGGTGTACTTATCTTTGGGGTGTCTGTATTATCTGGGTGTAGTTATCTTTGGGGTGTCTATGTGCTCTTGGTGTAGTTATCTCTGGGGTGTCTGTATTATCTGGGTGCAGTTATCTTTGGGGTGTCTATGTGTTCTTGGTGTAGTTATCTTTGGGATGTATGTGTGATCTGGGTGTACTTATCTTTGGGGTGTATGTGTGATCTGGGTGTACTTATCTTTGGGGTGTCTGTATTATCTGGGTGTACTTATCTTTGGGGTGTCTGTATGATCTGGGTGTACTTATCTTTGGGGTGTATGTGTGATCTGGGTGTACTTATCTTTGGGGTGTCTGTAATATTTGGGTGTACTTATCTTTGGGGTGCTTGTGTGTTCTGGGTGTACTTATCTTTGGGGTGTCTGTATTATCTGGGTGTAGTTATCTTTGGGGTGTCTATGTGTTCTTGGTGTAGTTATCTTTGGGGTGTCTGTATTATCTGGGTGCAGTTATCTTTGGGGTGTCTGTGTGTTCTGGGTGTACTTATCTTTGGGGTGTCTGTAATATTTGGGTGTAGTTATCTTTGGGGTGTCTGTGTGATCTGGGTGTACTTATCTTTGGGGTGTCTGTAATATTTGGGTGTACTTATCTTTGGGGTGCCTGTGTGTTCTGGGTGTACTTATCTTTGGGGTGTCTCTATGATCTGAGTGTACTTATCTTTGGGGGTTCCTTGTGCTTCAGGTGACAGCTCACATACAGACGGGACGTTCGCTTACGATGCCGATTTCAGCTGCTGCAGTTCCTTGTACGTCCCCCCCTGGTGCCCCCCACATTGTTCTGTCTCTCTCTCTTACTGATAAGATCTCTTTACAGCTGGTGCACCATCAAACAGTGGGACAATTCTACAGCAAACCTGCTTCTAACGGCTTACATGGCTGCACTCTCTCTGCCGCTATCCTCTGTGCTCCGTCCTATCACTAAATTGTCTTCTACATCTCCAGTCTTTACCCTCCTTCCTCTCCATAATCGCTATCTATCCCCACTCTGCCCTGTTATCTCTATAATCGCTATCTATCCCTACTCTGCCCTGTTATCTGTATAATCGCTATCTATCCCCTCTCCGTCCTGTTATCTCTATAATCTCTATCTATCCCCTCTCCCTCCTGTTATCTCTATAATCTCTATCTATCCCCTCTCCCTCCTGTTATCTCTATAATCTCTATCTTTCCCCTCTCCGTCCTGTTGTCTCTATAATCTCTATCTATCCCCTCTCCCTCCTGTTATCTCTATAATCTCTATCTTTCCCCTCTCCCTCCTGTTATCTCTATAATCTCTATCTATCCCCTCTCCGTCCTGTTATCTCTATAATCTCTATCTTTCCCCTCTCCCTCCTGTTATCTCTATAATCTCTATCTTTCCCCTCTCCGTCCTGTTGTCTCTATAATCTCTATCTTTCCCCCTCCCTCCTGTTATCTCTATAATCTCTATCTTTCCCCTCACCGTCCTGTTGTCTCTATAATCTCTATCTTTCCCCTCTCCCTCCTGTTGTCTCTATAATCGCTATCTTTCCCCTCTCCCTCCTGTTATCTCTATAATCTCTATATATCCCCTCTCCGTCCTGTTGTCTCTATAATCTCTATCTTTCCCCTCTCCCTCCTGTTATCTCTATAATCGCTATCTTTCCCCTCTCCCTTCTGTTATCTCTATAATCTCTATCTATCCCCTCTCCCTCCTGTTATCTCTATAATCTCTATCTATCCCCTCTCCGTCCTGTTGTCTCTATAATCTCTATCTTTCCCCTCTCCCTCCTGTTATCTCTATAATCGCTATCTATCCCCTCTCCCTCCTGTTATCTCTATAATCTCTATCTTTCCCCTCTCCGTCCTGTTGTCTCTATAATCTCTATCTATCCCCTCTCCCTCCTGTTATCTCTATAATCGCTATCTATCCCCTCTCCCTCCTGTTATCTCTATAATCGCTATCTTTCCCCTCTCCCTCCTGTTGTCTCTATAATCTCTATCTTTCCCCTCTCCGTCCTGTTGTCTCTATAATCTCTATCTATCCCCTCTCCGTCCTGTTATCTCTATAATCTCTATCTATCCCCTCTCCCTCCTGTTGTCTCTATAATCTCTATCTTTCCTCTCTCCCTCCTGTTGTCTCTATAATCTCTATCTATCCCCTCTCCCTCCTGTTGTCTCTATAATCTCTATCTATCCCCTCTCCCTCCTGTTGTCTCTATAATCTCTATCTTTCCCCTCTCCCTCCTGTTGTCTCTATAATCTCTATCTTTCCCCTCTCCGTCCTGTTGTCTTTATAATCTCTATCTATCCCCTCTCCCTCCTGTTATCTCTATAATCTCTATCTATCCCCTCTCCGTCCTGTTATCTCTATAATCTCTATCTTTCCCCTCTCCGTCCTGTTGTCTCTATAATCTCTATCTATCCCCTCTCTGTCCTGTTATCTCTATAATCTCTATCTATCCCCTCTCCCTCCTGTTGTCTCTATAATCTCTATCTTTCCCCTCTCCGTCCTGTTATCTCTATAATCTCTATCTTTCCATTCTCCCGCCTGTTATCTCTATAATCTCTATCTTTCCCCTGTCCGTCCTGTTATCTCTATAATCTCTATCTATCCCCTCTCCCTCCTGTTGTCTCTATAATCTCTATCTATCCCCTCTCCCTCCTGTTGTCTCTATAATCTCTATCTTTCCCCTCTCCCTCCTGTTATCTCTATAATCTCTATCTATCCCCTTTCCCTCCTGTTGTCTCTATAATCTCTATCTTTCCCCTCTCCGTCCTGTTATCTCTATAATCTCTATCTTTCCATTGTCCCGCCTGTTATCTCTATAATCTCTATCTTTCCCCTGTCCGTCCTGTTATCTCTATAATCTCTATCTATCCCCTCTCCGTCCTGTTGTCTCTATAATCTCTATCTTTCCCCTCTCCGTCCTGTTATCTCTATAATCTCTATCTATCCCCTCTCCGTCCTGTTGTCTCTATAATCTCTATCTATCCCCTCTCCGTCCTGTTGTCTCTATAATCTCTATCTTTCCCCTCTCCGTCCTGTTATCTCTATAATCTCTATCTTTCCATTCTCCCGCCTGTTATCTCTATAATCTCTATCTTTCCCCTGTCCGTCCTGTTATCTCTATAATCTCTATCTATCCCCTCTCCCTCCTGTTGTCTCTATAATCTCTATCTTTCCCCTCTCCCTCCTGTTATCTCTATAATCTCTATCTATCCCCTCTCCCTCCTGTTGTCTCTATAATCTCTATCTTTCCCCTCTCCGTCCTGTTATCTCTATAATCTCTATCTTTCCATTGTCCCGCCTGTTATCTCTATAATCTCTATCTTTCCCCTGTCCGTCCTGTTATCTCTATAATCTCTATCTATCCCCTCTCCGTCCTGTTGTCTCTATAATCTCTATCTTTCCCCTCTCCGTCCTGTTATCTCTATAATCTCTATCTTTCCCCTCTCCCTCCTGTTATCTCTATAATCTCTATCTTTCCCCTCTCCGTCCTGTTATCTCTATAATCTCTATCTTTCCCCTCTCCCTCCTGTTATCTCTATAATCTCTATCTTTCCCCTCTCCCTCCTGTTATCTCTATAATCTCTATCTATCCCCTCTCCCTCCTGTTATCTCTATAATCTCTATCTTTCCCCTCTCCCTCCTGTTATCTCTATAATCTCTATCTATCCCCTCTCCGTTCTGTTATCTCTATAATCTCTATCTTTCCCCTCTCCCTCCTGTTATCTCTATAATCTCTATCTATCCCCTCTCCGTCCTGTTATCTCTATAATCTCTATCCCCCTCTCCCTCCTGTTGTCTCTATAATCTCTATCCCCCTCTCCCTCCTGTTATCTCTATAATCTCTATCTATCACCTCTCCGTCCTGTTATCTCTATAATCTCTATCTTTCCCCTCTCCGTCCTGTTGTCTCTATAATCGTTATCTTTCCCCTCTCCGTCCTGTTGTCTCTATAATCTCTATCTTTCCCCTCTCCGTCCTGTTGTCTCTGTAATCGCTATCTATGCCCTCTCCCTCCTGTTATCTCTATAATCTCTATCTATCCCCTCTCCGTCCTGTTGTCTCTATAATCTCTATCTATCCCCTCTCCGTCCTGTTGTCTCTATAATCTCTATCTTTCCCCTCTCCGTCCTGTTGTCTCTATAATCGCTATCTATGCCCTCTCCCTCCTGTTATCTCTATAATCTCTATCTATCCCCTCTCCGTCCTGTTGTCTCTATAATCTCTATCTTTCCCCCTCCCTCCTGTTGTCTCTATAATCTCTATCTTTCCCCTCACCGTCCTGTTGTCTCTATAATCTCTATCTTTCCCCTCTCCCTCCTGTTGTCTCTATAATCGCTATCTTTCCCCTCTCCCTCCTGTTATCTCTATAATCTCTATCTATCCCCTCTCCGTCCTGTTGTCTCTATAATCTCTATCTTTCCCCTCTCCCTCCTGTTATCTCTATAATCGCTATCTTTCCCCTCTCCCTTCTGTTATCTCTATAATCTCTATCTATCCCCTCTCCCTCCTGTTATCTCTATAATCTCTATCTATCCCCTCTCCGTCCTGTTGTCTCTATAATCTCTATCTTTCCCCTCTCCCTCCTGTTATCTCTATAATCGCTATCTATCCCCTCTCCCTCCTGTTATCTCTATAATCTCTATCTTTCCCCTCTCCGTCCTGTTGTCTCTATAATCTCTATCTATCCCCTCTCCCTCCTGTTATCTCTATAATCGCTATCTATCCCCTCTCCCTCCTGTTATCTCTATAATCGCTATCTTTCCCCTCTCCCTCCTGTTGTCTCTATAATCTCTATCTTTCCCCTCTCCGTCCTGTTATCTCTCTAATCTCTATCTATCCCCTCTCCGTCCTGTTATCTCTATAATCTCTATCTATCCCCTCTCCCTCCTGTTGTCTCTATAATCTCTATCTTTCCCCTCTCCGTCCTGTTGTCTCTATAATCTCTATCTTTCCCTCTCCATCCTGTTGTCTCTATAATCTCTATCTATCCCCTTTCCCTCCTGTTGTCTCTATAATCTCTATCTTTCCTCTCTCCCTCCTGTTGTCTCTATAATCTCTATCTATCCCCTCTCCCTCCTGTTGTCTCTATAATCTCTATCTATCCCCTCTCCCTCCTGTTGTCTCTATAATCTCTATCTTTCCCCTCTCCCTCCTGTTGTCTCTATAATCTCTATCTTTCCCCTCTCCGTCCTGTTGTCTTTATAATCTCTATCTATCCCCTCTCCCTCCTGTTATCTCTATAATCTCTATCTATCCCCTCTCCGTCCTGTTATCTCTATAATCTCTATCTTTCCCCTCTCCGTCCTGTTGTCTCTAAAATCTCTATCTATCCCCTCTCCGTCCTGTTGTCTCTATAATCTCTATCTTTCCCCTCTCCGTCCTGTTATCTCTATAATCTCTATCTTTCCATTCTCCCGCCTGTTATCTCTATAATCTCTATCTTTCCCCTCTCCGTCCTGTTATCGCTATAATCTCTATCTTTCCATTGTCCCGCCTGTTATCTCTATAATCTCTATCTTTTCCCTGTCCGTCCTGTTATTTCTATAATCTCTATCTATCCCCTCTCCGTCCTGTTGTCTCTATAATCTCTATCTTTCCCCTCTCCGTCCTGTTATCTCTATAATCTCTATCTATCCCCTCTCCGTCCTGTTGTCTCTATAATCTCTATCTATCCCCTCTCCGTCCTGTTGTCTCTATAATCTCTATCTATCCCCTCTCCGTCCTGTTATCTCTATAATCTCTATCTATCCCCTCTCCCTCCTGTTGTCTCTATAATCTCTATCTTTCCCCTCTCCGTCCTGTTATCTCTATAATCTCTATCTTTCCATTCTCCCGCCTGTTATCTCTATAATCTCTATCTTTCCCTGTCCGTCCTGTTATCTCTATAATCTCTATCTATCCCCTCTCCCTCCTGTTGTCTCTATAATCTCTATCTTTCCCCTCTCCCTCCTGTTATCTCTATAATCTCTATCTATCCCCTCTCCCTCCTGTTGTCTCTATAATCTCTATCTATCCCCTCTCCGTCCTGTTGTCTCTATAATCTCTATCTATCCCCTCTCCGTCCTGTTATCTCTATAATCTCTATCTTTCCCCTCTCCCTCCTGTTATCTCTATAATCTCTATCTTTCCCCTCTCCGTCCTGTTATCTCTATAATCTCTATCTTTCCCCTCTCCCTCCTGTTATCTCTATAATCTCTATCTTTCCCCTCTCCCTCCTGTTATCTCTATAATCTCTATCTATCCCCTCTCCCTCCTGTTATCTCTATAATCTCTATCTTTCCCCTCTCCCTCCTGTTATCTCTATAATCTCTATCTATCCCCTCTCCGTTCTGTTATCTCTATAATCTCTATCTTTCCCCTCTCCCTCCTGTTATCTCTATAATCGCTATCTTTCCCCTCTCCCTCCTGTTATCTCTATAATCTCTATCTATCCCCTCTCCGTCCTGTTATCTCTATAATCTCTATCCCCCTCTCCCTCCTGTTGTCTCTATAATCTCTATCCCCCTCTCCCTCCTGTTATCTCTATAATCTCTATCTGTCACCTCTCCGTCCTGTTATCTCTATAATCTCTATCTTTCCCCTCTCCGTCCTGTTGTCTCTATAATCGCTATCTTTCCCCTCTCCGTCCTGTTGTCTCTATAATCTCTATCTTTCCCCTCTCCGTCCTGTTGTCTCTATAATCGCTATCTATGCCCTCTCCCTCCTGTTATCTCTATAATCTCTATCTATCCCCTCTCCGTCCTGTTGTCTCTATAATCTCTATCTATCCCCTCTCCGTCCTGTTGTCTCTATAATCTCTATCTTTCCCCTCTCCGTCCTGTTGTCTCTATAATCGCTATCTATGCCCTCTCCCTCCTGTTATCTGTATAATCTCTATCTATCCCCTCTCCATCCTGTTGTCTCTATAATCTCTATCTATCCCCTCTCCGTCCTGTTATCTCTATAATCTCTATCTATCCCCTCTCCGTCCTGTTATCTCTATAATCGCTATCTATCCCCACTCTGTCCTGTTATCTCTATAATCTCTATCTATCCCCTCTCCCTCCTGTTATCTCTATAATCTCTATCTTTCCCCTCTCCCTCCTGTTATCTCTATAATCTCTATCTATCCCCTCTCCGTCCTGTTGTCTCTATAATCTCTATCTATCCCCTCTCCGTCCTGTTATCTCTATAATCTCTATCTTCCCCTCTCCCTCCTGTTATCTCTATAATCTCTATCTTTCCCCACTCCCTCCTGTTATCTCTATAATCTCTATCTATCCCCTCTCCGTCCTGTTGTCTCTATAATCTCTATCTATCCCCTCTCCGTCCTGTTATCTCTATAATCTCTATCTTCCCCTCTCCCTCCTGTTATCTCTATAATCTCTATCTTTCCCCTCTCCCTCCTGTAATCTCTATCTTTCCCCTCTCCCTCCTGTTATCTCTATAATCTCTATCTTTCCCCTCTCCCTCCTGTTATCTCTATAATCTCTATCTTCCCCTCTCCCTCCTGTTATCTCTATAATCTCTATCTTTCCCCTCTCCCTCCTGTTGTCTCTATAATCACTATCTTTCCCCTCTCCCTCCTGTTATCTCTATAATCTCTATCTTTCCCCTCTCCCTCCTGTTATCTCTATAATCTCTATCTTTCCCCTCTCCCTCCTGTTATCTCTATAATCTCTATCTTTCCCCTCTCCCTCCTGTTATCTCTATAATCTCTATCTTCCCCTCTCCCTCCTGTTATCTCTATAATCTCTATCTTTCCCCTCTTCTTCCTGTTATCTCTATAATCTCTATCTTTCCCCTCTCCCTCCTGTTATCTCTATAATCGCTATCTTTCCCCTCTCCCTCCTGTTATCTCTATAATCTCTATCTTTCCCCTCTCCCTCCTGTTGTCTCTATAATCTCTATCTTTCCCCTCTCCCTCCTGTTATCTCTATAATCGCTATCTTTCCCCTCTCCGTCCTGTTATCTCTATAATCTCTATCTATCCCCTCTCCCTCCTGTTATCTCTATAATCTCTATCTATCCCCTCTCCCTCCTGTTATCTCTATAATCTCTATCTATCCCCTCTCCCTCCTGTTGTCTCTATAATCGCTATCTTTCCCCTCTCCCTCCTGTTATCTCTATAATCTCTATCTTTCCCCTCTCCCTCCTGTTGTCTCTATAATCTCTATCTTTCCCCTCTCCCTCCTGTTATCTCTATAATCGCTATCTTTCCCCTCTCCGTCCTGTTATCTCTATAATCTCTATCTTTCCCCTCTCCGTCCTGTTATCTCTATAATCCCTATCTATCCCCTCTCCCTCCTGTTATCTCTATAATCTCTATCTATCCCCTCTCCCTCCTGTTATCTCTATAATCTCTATCTTTCCCCTCTCCCTCCTGTTATCTCTATAATCTCTATCTATCCCCTCTCCCTCCTGTTATCTCTATAATCTCTATCTTTCCCCTCTCCCTCCTGTTATCTCTATAATCTCTATCTATCCCCTCTCCCTCCTGTTATCTCTATAATCTCTATCTATCCCCTCTCCCTCCTGTTATCTCTATAATCTCTATCTTTCCCCTCTCCTTCCTGTTGTCTCTATAATCTCTATCTTTCCCCTCTCCGTCCTGTTATCTCTATAATCTCTATCTTTCCCCTCTCTGTTCTGTTATCTCTATAATCTCTATCTTTCCCCTCTCCCTCCTGTTATCTCTATAATCTCTATCTATCCCCTCTCCGTCCTGTTATCTCTATAATCTCTATCTATCCCCTCTCCCTCCTGTTATCTCTATAATCTCTATCTATCCCCTCTCCCTCCTGTTATCTCTATAATCGCTATCTATCCCCTCTCTGTCCTGTTATCTCTATAATCTCTATCTTTCCCCTCTCCGTCCTGTTATCTCTATAATCTCTATAATCTCTATCTTTCCCCTCTCCCTCCTGTTTTCTCTATAATCGCTATCTATCCCCTCTCCGTCCTGTTATCTCTATAATCGCTATCTATCCCCTCTCCGTCCTCTTATCTCTATAATCTCTATCTTTCCCCTCTCCCTCCTGTTATCTCTATAATCTCTATCTATCCCCTCTACGTCCTGTTATCTCTATAATCTCTATCTATCCCCTCTACGTCCTGTTATCTCTATAATCTCTATCTATCCCCTCTCCCTCCTGTTATCTCTATAATCTCTATCTTTCCCCTCTCCGTCCGGTTATCTCTATAATCTCTATCTTTCCCCTCTCCCTCCTGTTATCTCTATAATCTCTATCTTTCCCCTCTCCCTCCTGTTATCTCTATAATCTCTATCTATCCCCTCTCCATCCTGTTATCTCTATAATCTCTATCTATCCCCTCTCCCTCCTGTTATCTCTATAATCTCTATCTATCCCCTCTCCCTCCTGTTATCTCTATAATCGCTATCTTTCCCCTCTCCGTCCTGTTATCTCTATAATCTCTATCTTTCCCCTCTCCCTCCTGTTTTCTCTATAATTGCTATCTATCCCCTCTCCCTCCTGTTTTCTCTATAATCGCTATCTATCCCCTCTCCATCCTGTTATCTCTATAATCTCTATCTTTCCCCTCTCCCTCCTGTTATCTCTATAATCGCTATCTATCCCCTCTCCCTCCTGTTATCTCTATAATCTCTATCTTTCCCCTCTCCCTCCTGTTATCTCTATAATCGCTATCTATCCCCTCTCCCTCCTGTTGTCTCTATAATCTCTATCTATCCCCTCTCCCTCCTGTTATCTCTATAATCTCTATCTATCCCCTCTCCATCCTGTTATCTCTATAATCGCTATCTATCCCCTCTCCCTCCTGTTGTCTCTATAATCTCTATCTTTCCCCTCTCCCTCCTGTTATCTCTATAATCTCTATCTATCCCCTCTCCCTCCTTTTTTCTCTATAATCGCTATCTATCCCCTCTCCGTCCTGTTGTCTCTATAATCTCTATCTATCCCCTCTCCGTCCTGTTGTCTCTATAATCTCTATATTTCCCCCCTCCCTCCTGTTATCTCTATAATCTCTATCTATCCCCTCTCCCTCCTGTTATCTCTATAATCTCTTTCTTTCCCCCCTCCCTCCTGTTATCTCTATAATCTCTATCTTTCCCCTCTCCCTCCTGTTATCTCTATAATCTCTATCTTTCCCCTCTCCGTCCTGTTATCTCTATAATCTCTATCTATCCCCTCTCCGTCCTGTTATCTCTATAATCTCTATCTATCCCCTCTCCGTCCTGTTATCTCTATAATCTCTATCTATCCCCTCTCCCTCCTGTTATCTCTATAATCTCTATCTATCCCCTCTCCCTCCTGTTATCTCTATAATCTCTATCTATCCCCTCTCCCTCCTGTTATCTCTATAATCTCTATCTTTCCCCTCTCCGTCCTGTTATCTCTATAATCTCTATCTATCCCCTCTCCCTCCTGTTATCTCTATAATCTCTATCTTTCCCCTCTCCCTCCTGTTATCTCTATAATCGCTATCTATCCCCTCTCCCTCCTGTTATCTCTATAATCTCTATCTATCCCCTCTCCCTCCTGTTATCTCTATAATCTCTTTCTTTCCCCCCTCCCTCCTGTTATCTCTATAATCTCTATCTTTCCCCTCTCCCTCCTGTTATCTCTATAATCTCTATCTTTCCCCTCTCCGTCCTGTTATCTCTATAATCTCTATCTATCCCCTCTCCGTCCTGTTATCTCTATAATCTCTATCTATCCCCTCTCCGTCCTGTTATCTCTATAATTTCTATCTTTCCCCCCTCCCTCCTGTTATCTCTATAATCTCTATCTTTCCCCTCTCCGTCCTGTTGTCTCTATAATCTCTATCTATCCCCCCTCCCTCCTGTTATCTCTATAATCTCTATCTTTCCCCCCTCCCTCCTGTTATCTCTATAATCTCTATCTTTCCCCTCTCCCTCCTGTTATCTCTATAATCTCTATCTTTCCCCTCTCCCTCCTGTTATCTCTATAATCTCTATCTATCCCCTCTCCATCCTGTTATCTCTATAATCTCTATCTATCCCCTCTCCCTCCTGTTATCTCTATAATCTCTATCTATCCCCTCTCCCTCCTGTTATCTCTATAATCGCTATCTATCCCCTCTCTGTCCTGTTATCTCTATAATCTCTATCTTTCCCCTCTCCGTCCTGTTATCTCTATAATCTCTATCTTTCCCCTCTCCCTCCTGTTTTCTCTATAATTGCTATCTATCCCCTCTCCCTCCTGTTTTCTCTATAATCGCTATCTATCCCCTCTCCATCCTGTTATCTCTATAATCTCTATCTTTCCCCTCTCCCTCCTGTTATCTCTATAATCGCTATCTATCCCCTCTCCCTCCTGTTATCTCTATAATCTCTATCTTTCCCCTCTCCCTCCTGTTATCTCTATAATCGCTATCTATCCCCTCTCCCTCCTGTTGTCTCTATAATCTCTATCTATCCCCTCTCCCTCCTGTTATCTCTATAATCTCTATCTATCCCCTCTCCATCCTGTTATCTCTATAATCGCTATCTATCCCCTCTCCCTCCTGTTGTCTCTATAATCTCTATCTTTCCCCTCTCCCTCCTGTTATCTCTATAATCTCTATCTATCCCCTCTCCCTCCTTTTTTCTCTATAATCGCTATCTATCCCCTCTCCGTCCTGTTGTCTCTATAATCTCTATCTATCCCCTCTCCGTCCTGTTGTCTCTATAATCTCTATATTTCCCCCTCCCTCCTGTTATCTCTATAATCTCTATCTATCCCCTCTCCCTCCTGTTATCTCTATAATCTCTTTCTTTCCCCCCTCCCTCCTGTTATCTCTATAATCTCTATCTTTCCCCTCTCCCTCCTGTTATCTCTATAATCTCTATCTTTCCCCTCTCCGTTCTGTTATCTCTATAATCTCTATCTATCCCCTCTCCGTCCTGTTATCTCTATAATCTCTATCTATCCCCTCTCCGTCCTGTTATCTCTATAATCTCTATCTATCCCCTCTCCCTCCTGTTATCTCTATAATCTCTATCTTTCCCCCCTCCCTCCTGTTATCTCTATAATCTCTATCTTTCCCCTCTCCGTCCTGTTGTCTCTATAATCTCTATCTATCCCCCCTCCCTCCTGTTATCTCTATAATCTCTATCTTTCCCCCCTCCCTCCTGTTATCTCTATAATCTCTATCTTTCCCCTCTCCCTCCTGTTATCTCTATAATCTCTATCTTTCCCCTCTCCCTCCTGTTATCTCTATAATCTCTATCTATCCCCTCTCCGTCCTGTTATCTCTATAATCTCTTTCTATCCCCTCTCCGTCCTGTTATCTCTATAATCTCTATCTATCCCCTCTCCCTCCTGTTATCTCTATAATCTCTATCTTTCCCCCTCCCTCCTGTTATCTCTATAATCTCTATCTTTCCCCTCTCCGTCCTGTTGTCTCTATAATCTCTATCTATCCCCCCTCCCTCCTGTTATCTCTATAATCTCTATCTTTCCCCCCTCCCTCCTGTTATCTCTATAATCTCTATCTATCCCCTCTCCGTCCTGTTGTCTCTATAATCTCTATCTATCCCCTCTCCCTCCTGTTGTCTCTATAATCGCTATCTATCCCCTCTCCGTCCTGTTGTCTCTATAATCTCTATCTATCCCCTCTCCGTCCTGTTGTCTCTATAATCTCTATCTTTCCCCTCCCTCCTGTTATCTCTATAATCTCTATCTATCTCCTCTCCCTCCTGTTATCTCTATAATCTCTATCTATCCCCTCTCCCTCCTGTTATCTCTATAATCTCTATCTTTCCCCTCTCCTTCCTGTTATCTCTATAATCTCTATCTTTCCCCTCTCCGTCCTGTTATCTCTATAATCTCTATCTATCCCCTCTCCCTCCTGTTATCTCTATAATCTCTATCTATCCCCTCTCCGTCCTGTTATCTCTATAATCTCTATCTATCTCCTCTCCCTCCTGTTATCTCTATAATCTCTATCTATCCCCTCTCCCTCCTGTTATCTCTATAATCTCTATCTTTCCCCTCTCCTTCCTGTTATCTCTATAATCTCTATCTTTCCCCTTTCCGTCCTGTTATCTCTATAATCTCTATCTATCCCCTCTCCCTCCTGTTATCTCTATAATCTCTATCCCCTCTCCGTCCTGTTATCTCTATAATCTCTATCTTTCCCCTCTCCCTCCTGTTATCTCTATAATCTCTATCTATCCCTCTCCGTCCTGTTATCTCTATAATCTCTATCTTTCCCCCTCCTCCTGTTATCTCTATAATCGCTATCTATCCCCTCTCCCTCCTGTTATCTCTATAATCTCTATCTATCCCCTCTCCCTCCTGTTATCTCTATAATCTCTATCTATCCCCTCTCCGTCCTGTTATCTCTATAATCTCTATCTTTCCCATCTCCCTCCTGTTATCTCTATAATCTCTATCTATCCCCTCTCCCTCCTGTTATCTCTATAATCTCTATCTATCCCTCTCCGTCCTGTTATCTCTATAATCTCTATCTTTCCCCTCTCCCTCCTGTTATCTCTATAATCTCTATCTATCCCTCTCCCTCCTGTTATCTCTATAATCTCTATCTTTCCCCTCTCCCTCCTGTTATCTCTCTATAATCTCTATCTATCCCCTCTCCGTCCTGTTATCTCTATAATCTCTATCTTTCCCCTCTCCCTCCTGTTATCTCTATAATCTCTATCTATCCCTCTCCCTCCTGTTATCTCTATAATCTCTATCTATCCCTCTCCTCCTGTTATCTCTATAATCTCTATCTATCCCCTCTCCCTCCTGTTATCTCTATAATCTCTATCTTTCCCCTCTCCCTCCTGTTGTCTCTATAATCTCTATCTTTCCCCTCTCCCTCCTGTTGTCTCTATAATCTCTATCTATCCCTCTCCATCCTGTTATCTCTATAATCTCTATCTTTCCCTCTCCATCCTGTTGTCTCCTATAATCTCTATCTTTCCCTCTCCCTCCTGTTATCTCTATAATCTCTATCTTTCCCTCTCCCTCCTGTTATCTCTATAATCGCTATCTTTCCCCTCTCCCTCCTGTTTATCTCTATAACTCTTTATCTTCCCCTCTCCCTCCTGTTATCTCTATAATCTCTATCTTTCCCCTCTCCCTCCTGTTATCTCTATTATCTCTATCTTTCCCCTTTCCCTCCTGTTATCTCTATAATCTCTATCTTTCCCCTCTCCCTCCTGTTATCTCTATAATCTCTATCTTTCCCCTCTCCCTCCTGTTATCTCTATAACTCTTTATCTTCCCCTCTCCCTCCTGTTATCTCTATAATCTCTATCTTTCCCCTCTCCCTCCTGTTATCTCTATTATCTCTATCTTTCCCCTTCCCTCCTGTTATCTCTATATTCTCTATCTTTCCCCTCTCCCTCCTGTTATCTCTATAATCTCTATCTATCCCCTCTCCCTCCTGTTGTCTCTATAATCTCTATCTATCCCCTCTCTGTCCCTGTTATCTCTATAATCTCTATCTTCCCTCTCCGTCTGTTATCTCTATAATCTCTATCTATCCCCTCTCCTCCTGTTATCTCTATAATCTCTATCTATCCCCTCTCCCTCCTGTTATCTCTATAATCTCTATCTTTCCCCTCTCCTCCTGTTATCTCTATAATCTCTATCTATCCCCTCTCCGTCCTGTTATCTCTATAATCTCTATCTTTCCCCTCTCCCTCCTGTTATCTCTATAATCTCTATCTATCCCCTCTCCCTCCTGTTATCTCTATAATCTCTATCTATCCCCTCTCCCTCCTGTTATCTCTATAATCTCTAACTATCCCCTCTCCTCCTGTTATCTCTATAATCTCTATCTTTCCCCTCTCCCTCCTGTTATCTCTATAATCTCTATCTATCCCCTCTCCGTCCTGTTATCTCTATAATCTCTATCTATCCCCTCTCCCTCCTGTTATCTCTATAATCACTATCTATCCCCTCTCCCTCCTTTATCTCTAAATCTCTATCTATCCCTCTCCCTCCTGTTATCTCTATAATCTATATCTATCCCCTCTCCTCCTGTTGTCTCTATAATCTCTTTCTATCCCCTCTCCCTCCTGTTATCTCTATAATCTCTATCTATCCCTCTCCTCCTGTTGTCTCTATAATCTCTATCTTCCCTCTCCCTCCTGTGTATCTCCTATAATCTCTATCTATCCCCTCTCCCTCCTGTTATCTCTATAATCTCTATCTATCCCCTCTCCCTCCTGTTGTCTCTATAATCTCTATCTATCCCCTCTCCCTCCTGTTATCTCTATAATCTCTATCTATCCCCTCTCCCTCCTGTTATCTCTATAATCTCTATCTTTCCCCCCTCCCTCCTGTTATCTCTATAATCTCTATCTTTCCCCTCTCGTCCTGTTGTCTCTAAATCTCTATCTATCCCCCTCCCTCCTGTTATCTCTATAATCTCTATCTTTCCCCCTCCCTCCTGTTATCTCTATAATCTCTATCTTTCCCCTCTCCCTCCTGTTATCTCTATAATCTCTATCTTTCCCCTCTCCCTCCTGTTATCTCTATAATCTCTATCTATCCCCTCTCCGTCCTGTTATCTCTATAATCTCTTTCTATCCCTCTCCGTCCTGTTATCTCTATAATCTCTATCTATCCCCTCTCCCTCCTGTTATCTCTATAATCTCTATCTTTCCCCCCTCCCTCCTGTTATCTCTATAATCTCTATCTTTCCCCTCTCCGTCCTGTTGTCTCTATAATCTCTATCTATCCCCCCTCCCTCCTGTTATCTCTATAATCTCTATCTTTCCCCCCTCCCTCCTGTTATCTCTATAATCTCTATCTATCCCCTCTCCGTCCTGTTGTCTCTATAATCTCTATCTATCCCCTCTCCCTCCTGTTGTCTCTATAATCGCTATCTATCCCCTCTCCGTCCTGTTGTCTCTATAATCTCTATCTATCCCCTCTCCGTCCTGTTGTCTCTATAATCTCTATCTTTCCCCCTCCCTCCTGTTATCTCTATAATCTCTATCTATCTCCTCTCCCTCCTGTTATCTCTATAATCTCTATCTATCCCCTCTCCCTCCTGTTATCTCTATAATCTCTATCTTTCCCCTCTCCTTCCTGTTATCTCTATAATCTCTATCTTTCCCCTCTCCGTCCTGTTATCTCTATAATCTCTATCTATCCCCTCTCCCTCCTGTTATCTCTATAATCTCTATCTATCCCCTCTCCGTCCTGTTATCTCTATAATCTCTATCTATCCCCTCTCCCTCCTGTTATCTCTATAATCTCTATCTATCCCCTCTCCCTCCTGTTATCTCTATAATCTCTATCTTTCCCCTCTCCTTCCTGTTATCTCTATAATCTCTATCTTTCCCCTTTCCGTCCTGTTATCTCTATAATCTCTATCTATCCCTCTCCCTCCTGTTTTCTCTATAATTGCTATCTATCCCCTCTCCCTCCTGTTTTCTCTATAATCGCTATCTATCCCCTCTCCATCCTGTTATCTCTATAATCTCTATCTTTCCCCTCTCCCTCCTGTTATCTCTATAATCGCTATCTATCCCCTCTCCCTCCTGTTATCTCTATAATCTCTATCTTTCCCCTCTCCCTCCTGTTATCTCTATAATCGCTATCTATCCCCTCTCCCTCCTGTTGTCTCTATAATCTCTATCTATCCCCTCTCCCTCCTGTTATCTCTATAATCTCTATCTATCCCCTCTCCATCCTGTTATCTCTATAATCGCTATCTATCCCCTCTCCCTCCTGTTGTCTCTATAAATCTCTATCTTTCCCCTCTCCCTCCTGTTATCTCTATAATCTCTATCTATCCCCTCTCCCTCCTTTTTTCTCTATAATCGCTATCTATCCCCTCTCCGTCCTGTTGTCTCTATAATCTCTATCTATCCCCTCTCCGTCCTGTTGTCTCTATAATCTCTATATTTCCCCCTCCCTCCTGTTATCTCTATAATCTCTATCTATCCCCTCTCCCTCCTGTTATCTCTATAATCTCTTTCTTTCCCCCCTCCCTCCTGTTATCTCTATAATCTCTATCTTTCCCCTCTCCCTCCTGTTATCTCTATAATCTCTATCTTTCCCCTCTCCGTTCTGTTATCTCTATAATCTCTATCTATCCCCTCTCCGTCCTGTTATCTCTATAATCTCTATCTATCCCCTCTCCGTCCTGTTATCTCTATAATCTCTATCTATCCCCTCTCCCTCCTGTTATCTCTATAATCTCTATCTTTCCCCCCTCCCTCCTGTTATCTCTATAATCTCTATCTTTCCCCTCTCCGTCCTGTTTGTCTCTATAATCTCTATCTATCCCCCCCTCCCTCCTGTTATCTCTATAATCTCTATCTTTCCCCCCTCCCTCCTGTTATCTCTATAATCTCTATCTTTCCCCTCTCCCTCCTGTTATCTCTATAATCTCTATCTTTCCCCTCTCCCTCCTGTTATCTCTATAATCTCTATCTATCCCCTCTCCGTCCTGTTATCTCTATAATCTCTTTCTATCCCCTCTCCGTCCTGTTATCTCTATAATCTCTATCTATCCCCTCTCCCTCCTGTTATCTCTATAATCTCTATCTTTCCCCCCTCCCTCCTGTTATCTCTATAATCTCTATCTTTCCCCTCTCCGTCCTGTTGTCTCTATAATCTCTATCTATCCCCCCTCCCTCCTGTTATCTCTATAATCTCTATCTTTCCCCCCTCCCTCCTGTTATCTCTATAATCTCTATCTATCCCTCTCCGTCCTGTTGTCTCTATAATCTCTATCTATCCCCTCTCCCTCCTGTTGTCTCTATAATCGCTATCTATCCCCTCTCCGTCCTGTTGTCCTCTATAATCTCTATCTATCCCCTCTCCGTCCTGTTGTCTCTATAATCTCTATCTTTCCCCCTCCCTCCTGTTATCTCTATAATCTCTATCTATCTCCTCTCCCTCCTGTTATCTCTATAATCTCTATCTATCCCCTCTCCCTCCTGTTATCTCTATAATCTCTATCTTTCCCCTCTCCTTCCTGTTATCTCTATAATCTCTATCTTTCCCCTCTCCGTCCTGTTATCTCTATAATCTCTATCTATCCCCTCTCCCTCCTGTTATCTCTATAATCTCTATCTATCCCCTCTCCGTCCTGTTATCTCTATAATCTCTATCTATCTCCTCTCCCTCCTGTTATCTCTATAATCTCTATCTATCCCCTCTCCTCCTGTTATCTCTATAATCTCTATCTTTCCCCTCTCCTTCCTGTTATCTCTATAATCTCTATCTTTCCCCTTTCCGTCCTGTTATCTCTATAATCTCTATCTATCCCCTCTCCCTCCTGTTATCTCTATAATCTCTATCCCCTCTCCGTCCTGTTATCTCTATAATCTCTATCTTTCCCCTCTCCCTCCTGTTATCTCTATAATCTCTATCTATCCCCTCTCCGTCCTGTTATCTCTATAATCTCTATCTTTCCCCCCTCCCTCCTGTTATCTCTATAATCGCTATCTATCCCCTCTCCCTCCTGTTATCTCTATAATCTCTATCTATCCCCTCTCCCTCCTGTTATCTCTATAATCTCTATCTATCCCCTCTCCGTCCTGTTATCTCTATAATCTCTATCTTTCCCATCTCCCTCCTGTTATCTCTATAATCTCTATCTATCCCCTCTCCCTCCTGTTATCTCTATAATCTCTATCTATCCCCTCTCCGTCCTGTTATCTCTATAATCTCTATCTTTCCCCTCTCCCTCCTGTTATCTCTATAATCTCTATCTATCCCCTCTCCCTCCTGTTATCTCTATAATCTCTATCTTTCCCCTCTCCCTCCTGTTATCTCTATAATCTCTATCTATCCCCTCTCCGTCCTGTTATCTCTATAATCTCTATCTTTCCCCTCTCCCTCCTGTTATCTCTATAATCTCTATCTATCCCCTCTCCCTCCTGTTATCTCTATAATCTCTATCTTTCCCCTCTCCCTCCTGTTGTCTCTATAATCTCTATCTTTCCCCTCTCCCTCCTGTTGTCTCTATAATCTCTATCTATCCCCTCTCCATCCTGTTATCTCTATAATCTCTATCTTTCCCCTCTCCATCCTGTTGTCTCTATAATCTCTATCTTTCCCCTCTCCCTCCTGTTATCTCTATAATCTCTATCTTTCCCCTCTCCCTCCTGTTATCTCTATAATCGCTATCTTTCCCCTCTCCCTCCTGTTATCTCTATAACTCTTTATCTTCCCCTCTCCCTCCTGTTATCTCTATAATCTCTATCTTTCCCCTCTCCCTCCTGTTATCTCTATTATCTCTATCTTTCCCCCTTTCCCTCCTGTTATCTCTATAATCTCTATCTTTCCCCTCTCCCTCCTGTTATCTCTATAATCTCTATCTTTCCCCCTCTCCCTCCCTGTTTATCTCTATAACTCTTTATCTTCCCCTCTCCCTCCTGTTATCTCTATAATCTCTATCTTTCCCCTCTCCCTCCTGTTATCTCTATTATCTCTATCTTTCCCCTTTCCCTCCTGTTATCTCTATATTCTCTATCTTTCCCCTCTCCCTCCTGTTATCTCTATAATCTCTATCTATCCCCTCTCCCTCCTGTTGTCTCTATAATCTCTATCTATCCCCTCTCTGTCCTGTTATCTCTATAATCTCTATCTTTCCCCTCTCCGTCCTGTTATCTCTATAATCTCTATCTATCCCTCTCCCTCCTGTTATCTCTATAATCTCTATCTATCCCCCTCTCCCTCCTGTTATCTCTATAATCTCTATCTTTCCCCTCTCCCTCCTGTTATCTCTATAATCTCTATCTATCCCCTCTCCGTCCTGTTATCTCTATAATCTCTATCTTTCCCCTCTCCCTCCTGTTATCTCTATAATCTCTATCTATCCCCTCTCCCTCCTGTTATCTCTATAATCTCTATCTATCCCCTCTCCCTCCTGTTATCTCTATAATCTCTAACTATCCCCTCTCCCTCCTGTTATCTCTATAATCTCTATCTTTCCCCTCTCCCTCCTGTTATCTCTATAATCTCTATCTATCCCCTCTCCGTCCTGTTATCTCTATAATCTTATCTATCCCCTCTCCCTCCTGTTATCTCTATAATCACTATCTATCCCCTCTCCCTCCTGTTATCTCTATAATCTCTAT
Organism: Rhinophrynus dorsalis; assembly: GCA_037306005.1. NCBI lineage: Eukaryota > Metazoa > Chordata > Amphibia > Anura > Rhinophrynidae > Rhinophrynus > Rhinophrynus dorsalis. The sequence continues at coordinate 190,692,508 of CM074727.1, read as the reverse complement.
CTATCCCCTCTCCCTCCTGTTATCTCTATAATCTATATCTATCCCCTCTCCCTCCTGTTGTCTCTATAATCTCTTTCTATCCCCTCTCCCTCCTGTTATCTCTATAATCTCTATCTATCCCCTCTCCCTCCTGTTGTCTCTATAATCTCTATCTTTCCCCTCTCCCTCCTGTTATCTCTATAATCTCTATCTATCCCCTCTCCCTCCTGTTATCTCTATAATCTCTATCTATCCCCTCTCCCTCCTGTTGTCTCTATAATCTCTATCTATCCCCTCTCCCTCCTGTTATCTCTATAATCTCTATCTATCCCCTCTCCCTCCTGTTATCTCTATAATCTCTATCTTTCCCCCCTCCCTCCTGTTATCTCTATAATCTCTATCTTTCCCCTCTCCGTCCTGTTGTCTCTATAATCTCTATCTATCCCCCTCCCTCCTGTTATCTCTATAATCTCTATCTTTCCCCCCTCCCTCCTGTTATCTCTATAATCTCTATCTTTCCCCTCTCCCTCCTGTTATCTCTATAATCTCTATCTTTCCCCTCTCCCTCCTGTTATCTCTATAATCTCTATCTATCCCCTCTCCGTCCTGTTATCTCTATAATCTCTTTCTATCCCCTCTCCGTCCTGTTATCTCTATAATCTCTATCTATCCCCTCTCCCTCCTGTTATCTCTATAATCTCTATCTTTCCCCCCTCCCTCCTGTTATCTCTATAATCTCTATCTTTCCCCTCTCCGTCCTGTTGTCCTCTATAATCTCTATCTATCCCCCCTCCCTCCTGTTATCTCTATAATCTCTATCTTTCCCCCCTCCCTCCTGTTATCTCTATAATCTCTATCTATCCCCTCTCCGTCCTGTTGTCTCTATAATCTCTATCTATCCCCTCTCCCTCCTGTTGTCTCTATAATCGCTATCTATCCCCTCTCCGTCCTGTTGTCTCTATAATCTCTATCTATCCCCTCTCCGTCCTGTTGTCTCTATAATCTCTATCTTTCCCCCTCCCTCCTGTTATCTCTATAATCTCTATCTATCTCCTCTCCCTCCTGTTATCTCTATAATCTCTATCTATCCCCTCTCCCTCCTGTTATCTCTATAATCTCTATCTTTCCCCCTCTCCTTCCTGTTATCTCTATAATCTCTATCTTTCCCCTCTCCGTCCTGTTATCTCTATAATCTCTATCTATCCCCTCTCCCTCCTGTTATCTCTATAATCTCTATCTATCCCCTCTCCGTCCTGTTATCTCTATAATCTCTATCTATCCCCTCTCCCTCCTGTTATCTCTATAATCTCTATCTATCCCCTCTCCCTCCTGTTATCTCTATAATCTCTATCTTTCCCCTCTCCCTTCCTGTTATCTCTATAATCTCTATCTTTCCCCTTTCCGTCCTGTTATCTCTATAATCTCTATCTATCCCCTCTCCCTCCTGTTATCTCTATAATCTCTATCCCCTCTCCGTCCTGTTATCTCTATAATCTCTATCTTTCCCCTCTCCCTCCTGTTATCTCTATAATCTCTATCTATCCCCTCTCCGTCCTGTTATCTCTATAATCTCTATCTTTCCCCCTCCCTCCTGTTATCTCTATAATCGCTATCTATCCCCTCTCCCTCCTGTTATCTCTATAATCTCTATCTATCCCCTCTCCCTCCTGTTATCTCTATAATCTCTATCTATCCCCTCTCCGTCCTGTTATCTCTATAATCTCTATCTTTCCCATCTCCCTCCTGTTATCTCTATAATCTCTATCTATCCCCTCTCCCTCCTGTTATCTCTATAATCTCTATCTATCCCCTCTCCGTCCTGTTATCTCTATAATCTCTATCTTTCCCCTCTCCCTCCTGTTATCTCTATAATCTCTATCTATCCCCTCTCCCTCCTGTTATCTCTATAATCTCTATCTTTCCCCTCTCCCTCCTGTTATCTCTATAATCTCTATCTATCCCCTCTCCGTCCTGTTATCTCTATAATCTCTATCTTTCCCCTCTCCCTCCTGTTATCTCTATAATCTCTATCTATCCCCTCTCCCTCCTGTTATCTCTATAATCTCTATCTATCCCCTCTCCCTCCTGTTATCTCTATAATCTCTATCTATCCCCTCTCCCTCCTGTTATCTCTATAATCTCTATCTTTCCCCTCTCCCTCCTGTTGTCTCTATAATCTCTATCTTTCCCCTCTCCCTCCTGTTGTCTCTATAATCTCTATCTATCCCCTCTCCATCCTGTTATCTCTATAATCTCTATCTTTCCCCTCTCCATCCTGTTGTCTCTATAATCTCTATCTTTCCCCTCTCCCTCCTGTTATCTCTATAATCTCTATCTTTCCTCCTCTCCTCCTGTTATCTCTATAATCGCTATCTTTCCCCTCTCCCTCCTGTTATCTCTATAACTCTTTATCTTCCCCTCTCCCTCCTGTTATCTCTATAATCTCTATCTTTCCCCTCTCCCTCCTGTTATCTCTATAACTCTTTATCTTCCCCTCTCCCTCCTGTTATCTCTATAATCTATATCTTTCCCCTCTCCCTCCTGTTATCTCTATTATCTCTATCTTTCCCCTTTCCCTCCTGTTATCTCTATAATCTCTATCTTTCCCCTCTCCCTCCTGTTATCTCTATAATCTCTATCTTTCCCCCTCTCCCTCCTGTTATCTCTATAACTCTTTATCTTCCCCTCTCCCTCCTGTTATCTCTATAATCTCTATCTTTCCCCCTCTCCCTCCTGTTATCTCTATTATCTCTATCTTTCCCCTTTCCCTCCTGTTATCTCTATATTCTCTATCTTTCCCCTCTCCCTCCTGTTATCTCTATAATCTCTATCTATCCCCTCTCCCTCCTGTTGTCTCTATAATCTCTATCTATCCCCTCTCTGTCCTGTTATCTCTATAATCTCTATCTTTCCCCTCTCCGTCCTGTTATCTCTATAATCTCTATCTATCCCCTCTCCCTCCTGTTATCTCTATAATCTCTATCTATCCCCTCTCCCTCCTGTTATCTCTATAATCTCTATCTTTCCCCTCTCCCTCCTGTTATCTCTATAATCTCTATCTATCCCCTCTCCGTCCTGTTATCTCTATAATCTCTATCTTTCCCCTCTCCCTCCTGTTATCTCTATAATCTCTATCTATCCCCTCTCCCTCCTGTTATCTCTATAATCTCTATCTATCCCCTCTCCCTCCTGTTATCTCTATAATCTCTAACTATCCCCTCTCCCTCCTGTTATCTCTATAATCTCTATCTTTCCCCTCTCCCTCCTGTTATCTCTATAATCTCTATCTATCCCCTCTCCGTCCTGTTTATCTCTATAATCTCTATCTATCCCCTCTCCTCCTGTTATCTCTATAATGCACTATCTATCCCCTCTCCCTCCTGTTATCTCTATAATCTCTATCTATCCCCTCTCCCTCCTGTTATCTCTATAATCTATATCTATCCCCTCTCCCTCCTGTTGTCTCTATAATCTCTATCTATCCCCTCTCCCTCCTGTTATCTCTATAATCTCTATCTATCCCCTCTCCCTCCTGTTGTCTCTATAATCTCTATCTTTCCCCCTCTCCCTCCTGTTATCTCTATAATCTCTATCTATCCCCTCTCCCTCCTGTTATCTCTATAATCTCTATCTATCCCCTCTCCCTCCTGTTGTCTCTATAATCTCTATCTATCCCCTCTCCCTCCTGTTATCTCTATAATCTCTATCTATCCCCTCTCCCTCCTGTTGTCTCTATAATCTCTATCTTTCCCCTCTCCCTCCTGTTGTCTCTATAATCTCTATCTATCCCCCTCTCCCTCCTGTTGTCTCTATAATCTCTATCTTTCCCCTCTCCCTCCTGTTGTCTCTATAATCTCTATCTATCCCCTCTCCGTCTTGTTATCTCTACACTCACTATAATCGTTATCTTTCATCTTTCCATCCTTTGCTCTCTATACTCACTGTCCTCTCTCTCTCTCTCTCTTTCTCTTTCCTCTCCATCCCCTGTGCTCCCCTCCCCTCTGTCTCTGTTTTCTCTGTCTTTACATCCTCACATGCTCTATTCATCTCCTTTGGTGCCTCCATTTCCTCACCTTTTTGCCCTCTCTCTCATGTCCAGTAATGGCAGCCATGATACATTTGAAGTGAATTACAGCGGAGAATCGTCTCCGTCATTTGCAATGTCCCAGCAGAGCCTGGTGTCGGCCAGTAGCGATGGAGAGCAGTGCACGGTGCCCCTAGAGCAGCTTCAGGAATACATGATGACCGTAAGGCTCAGATACTGCCATCTTGTCTTGTGTGTGGCTTTGTGTTTGTGTTGCTGTGTGTTGCATGCTGTGTGGCAAAGTGTTGAGTGCCTATATGTGTGTCTGTGTGTGTGTGTGTGTGTAGTGCAGTATGCTTCTTCTTGGCTGTATCATTGTGTGCCATTTTGTCATCTTCCTTGTAGTTAAGGACCAAGTTGTCCCCCATTGGAGATCCAGAGCTTTGCGGGTCTCCTGCGTGAATATCGCCTGGGGATGGAGGTGGAGGAATTACTGCAGGGGGCTGTTGCGTCTCTACGGGGAGAGCAGGAAATTTCTCCTACTGGGTGAGAAAAATAGTATCACCTCAGAATTGGACTCTGACCCAGGACACAAAAATAGACAGAACCAGCATTTAAATGGGAGATGGGGAGAGAACAAAAAGACTGGATGATGGAGAGACCAAGATATATCTAAGGGACCGAAGGGATAGAGAGAGAGATAGATACAAGGACCAGAGAGACAGAGATAGAGCGATCCAAGAACCAAAGGGACAAAGATAGATGCAGAAGAAGTCAGAGATGCTCAACAGGCTCATGAACTTGTAAGGGTATGCAAAAGCTCATTGGGACTGTGTCCTCACACCCAGAGTACAATCTCTTTTAGATCACAAATGCCATACACAGAGAAAAAATATTCTGACACATATCATACAGGTCCTGCCAAAATGACAGTCCAACCACAAAATGCCAGACAATTCTTCTCTGAACAAGAGAACCAGCTAACCCCAGACATAAGTTTCCATCTTGTTGGGACTCGTCGATGAGGTGCAGCTGATCCCTCTACACACTTGTGAGCAAGGGGTCCACATCTGGATTCCCCCATTACCCTTAGGGTGACTAACTCTAAGAAAAAATTTGCATATAAATAGAAGACAGAGATGCTCAACTAGACTCATGAGCTTGTAAGGGTATGCAAAAGATCACTGGGGACTGTGTCGTCATACCCAGAGTGCAATCTCTTTTAGCTCACCAGTGCCATACACAGAGAGGAAATATTCTGAAGCTTCTCATACAGGTTCTGACAAAATGATAGTCCAGCCACAAAATGCCAGACAAGTCCTCTCTGAACAAGGAAAGCAGCTGGCCCCAGAGATACATTTGAGCCTTGTCAGTGAGGTGCAGCTGATCCCTCTAGGCACTTGTGAGCAAGGAGTCCACGTCTGGATTCCCCCATTATCCTTAGGGTGACTAACTCTAAGCACAAATTGCATATAGATTGAAGAAGTCAGAGATGCTCAACTACACTCATGAGCTTGCAAGGATATGCAGAAGCTCACTGGGACTGTGTCCTCGCCCCCAGTGTGCAACCTCTTTTAGCTCACAAATACCACACACAGAGAAGAAATATTCTAAACCATATCATACAGGTCCTACCAAAATGACAGTCCCTGCCACAAAATGCCAGACGATTCTTCTCTGAACAAGGGAAACAGCTAACCCCAGACGTACATTTTAACCTTGTTGGGCATATCTATATGCAAATCGCTGTTAGGGTTAGTCACCCTACAGGTAATGGGGGAATCCAGACGTGGACCCCTTGCTCACAAGTGCCTAGAGGGATCACCTGCACCTCACCAACGAGGCCCAAGAAGACTGAAATGTACATCTGGGGTTAGTTGCTTCACTTGTTTAGAGAAGGATTGTCAGGTGTTTTGTCAGGACCTGTATGATATGCTTCAGAATATTTCTTCTCTGTGTATGTCATTTATGAGCTAAAAGAGGTTGCACCCTGGACACAGTCCCAGTGAGCTTCTTGCGTGTATTTGCTAGCTAGTGAGCCCTAGTTGGGCATCTCTGTCTTCTTCTATCTATATGCAAATCTCTCTTAGGGTTGGTCACCCTAAGGGTAATGAGGGAATCCAGGCTGAACCCCTTGATCACAAGTGCTTAGAGGGATCAGCTGCACCTCACCACCAAGGCCCAACAAGGCAGAAACGTACACCTGGGGTTAGCTACTTCCCTTGTTCAGAGAAGAATTGTCTGGCATTTCGCAGGACCAGGATGATATGCTTCAGAATATTTTTTTCTCTGTTTATGGTACTTGTGAGCTAAAAGAGATTGTACCCTGGAAGCAGTCCCAGTGAGCTTTCTGCATGTATTTGCTAGCTCATGAGCCTAGTTGAGCATCTCTGACTACTTCTATCTATGGACAACGATAGACCCAAGGACCAGAGGGACAGAGATAGAGAAATCCAAGAACCAAAGGGGCAGACGGAGAGAGAGATCCATGGACCAGAAGGACAGAGATAGCGAGAGAGATAACCAAGGACCAGAGGGACAGAGATAGAGAGAAACTATGGCCAGAGGGGGACAGGCAGAGAGATCCAAATTCCAATGGGGGGGACAGGCAGAGAGATCCACGGACCAGTGGGTGGACAGGCAGAGAGAGCCAAGGGCTAGAGGGGGACAGGCAGGGCCATCCAAGGCCCAGAGGGTGACAGACAGAGAGATTCAAGTTTCAGAGGGGGATAGGTACAGAAATGCAAGAATCTGAGGGGGGCAGGCAGAGAGAGCCAGGTGCCAGAGAGGGACTGTAGAGATCCAATGATCAGGGGTCTGGGCAGGGAGAGAGCGGTTCAAAGAATAGAGGGATCGGCAGAGAGACTCATTGCTCTGCATTATGTTCACTGCCCTCTAAGTCTAGTGTTAGTTCAACAAGAAGCCTACTATATTTTAGTATAATCATCTGCATGTACATTGTGTGTGGAGGACCCAGATTAAGTCAGATATGATATAAGAAAAAACAATACAGGAGGTTGACTCTCTTGTCCTCTTCACAGGTCTAAGGCCTTTCATCCCTGACCTGGACATAGGATACTTTGAGAGCTTCCTGGAGAGCATTGGGATTCGAGATGGTGGAATTCTGACTGACAGTTTTGGAAGAATCAAGCGCAGTATGAGTAATACTTCCGCTTCTGCTGTGCGAAACTACGACAGCTGTTCCCCAGGGTCCCAGTCTGACTGCTTCAACCGTATGATTACAGATATTACACAGAACATTGAGGCGCTGGTGCAAGATGATGATGACTATCTGTGATCAACATGTAGATTTAGGGCAGTAGGTTACTCGACATCCACATGTTAAGGGATGGTTGGGGATGACAGGAGTTGTGGTTCCCCAACAGCTGGCGGTCCAGCAATTGATTACAATTGAAGTAGAGTCTATAAGGAACTCCCTGCAACTTACATATAACCCTCTGCCAATGTCCACACTCTTGAGAAGGTCCTGTAGCATCCAGAAGACATCTGGCCAGGTCAACCTCCTGACAAGAACCAGGGACATTCTGATATATAAAGAGGGTCTATTGCCAAGTCCCTGGTGACAAGAACCTGGGGCATTCTGATATATCGAGAGGGTCCATTGCCATCCCCTGGTGTCAAGAACCTGGGGCATTCTGATATATAGAGAGGGTCCATTGCCATCCCCTGGTGTCAAGAACCTGGGGCATTCTGATATATATATAGATGGTCCATTGCCAAGTCCCTGGTGACAAGAACCTGGGGCATTCTGATATATAGAGAGGGTCCATTGCCATCCCCTGGTGTCAAGAACCTGGGGCATTCTGATATATATAGATGGTCCATTGCCAAGTCCTGGGTGACAAGAACCTGGGGCATTCTGATACATAGAGATGGTCTATTTGCCACCCCCTGGATCTTTCAATTGATGATTATTATTATACAGAGCCAACATTGTCTTTGGTGCTACACAATGAGGGGGGGGATACAAAGTGACCTACATGGACAGACAGACACGAGTGGCAAGAGGGCCCCTGGGCCTGTGAGCTTACATACAGAAGACTTCTAGACACAGGATTCCTACAACGGTCCTGAGAAATTCATGTGAAATCCAAACTGTTTCCTGTGATCTTCTGGTGACTTTCAGGGGACATAGTCTCAGACTGCATGAACCTTCCTTTATATCCTTTATATAGCCCTGTCGGGCTTTAGGAAACTTCATGAATCACCAAAAGATCTTCCATCCAGGCACTTGCAATTTCCACGAAACCCCTCAAAGGGGCAACTGGCTGTGATATCCGACGAAAATCCCCCCAGCTGTTCCGGACAACCGTCTGCAATATCCTTACAATGGGAGGCTCTGGAAAACGGCTTTTGGACAACCCAGAAGTGTCTGCATCATCATGATTACCGGATTGTTTTTATGCACATTGTATCTGGTCGGACATGTCATTATAAGACTTTCAGACAACTAGGTCACCAGAGGGTTATGTTTTACTATAGAAGCTGTTCTCTCCACAGAATAAATGTAGAGATTACAATCTTGTGTCCCCAGAAGTTCAGTACAATTCCAGTCTGTTTCCTAACAAGTATCATGAGCCCTTTAAAGATCAGAGGGTATTGCAATATATAGCACATCACTCTGGTCCCTGAAGTGTTAACTATCAATAATAAACAACTGAAATGATGACAGTCTCATGCAGTTTACTATGGATGGGTTTTATAGCATTTCCTAATGTGCTGGCCCTCAGTGTCAGTCTTTGGGGCCCACCAGTAGGTCAGCTGTTAAGGAATATATCCAGTCCCACACCAAAAGGAGGGGGGGGGGGCTCACAGCGTACACTGACCACCCACCCCCAAGTGCACCTAGTGGATGGGTGCTCACACAATTTATGGCTGGGGTATTACTAATGCAACCTCCAGAAAAAACACCTCTAGGACAATATCACAGCCCCAGTCTTGGTACACAGGGTTCCCCCCGGTATCGGTGGGTATATATGAACTTTTCCTCTCTCCCAGAACAGCGCCAACATATAAACCCAAACAAAAAGAGAAGGCGCCCAGTGGCGCTATATCACTAGTGAATGAATATGTTTATAGAGTGCCACAAGTGTGCACAGCGCTTTACAATGTAAGGGTTTAGACAACACAGGATTACATGTGTTTTGCAAACGGAAACACTGGAAGTAGGGTCCCTGCTTGACACCTTACAGTCTAAAGTGGTAAAGGGGACATACAGGGTATATTAGGGTTAAGTGAAGAATACAGTGCTAGAGTCCTGCTCAGGATAGGGGCACATGAATAAAGTAAATCAATTATAAAAGCTTAGGATGTACGAAGTCATTGCCTTCTGGCTTGTTGAAGCTTTGTTGAGGACGTGTAATTTTAAGTGAGACTTAAAGACTGCAAGAGAAGTGCAGTGCCTCAGGGCGGGTGGTAGAGCATTCCACAGATAAGGAGCTGTGAGGGAAAAGGGTTTGATACAGAAGAATCGTGCCGCCTCCACCTCCGCAACATCTCTAGAATCCAACTTTTTCTCACCCAGGACGCTACCAAAATACTAATCCAAACACTCATCGTGTCCCGTCTTGACTACTGTAACTCATTACTAATTGACCTTCCTCTCACCCAACTGACCCCACTACAGACCATAATGAACTAATCTACTTCACTCATCGCTTCTCTAACACCAAATCCCACTGTCAGTCCCTGTATTGGCTCCCATTAGCATACAGATTTAAATTAAAATTTCTGGTGCCAATTTATAGAGCCCTCACTAACACCGCACCCCCCTATATCTCATCTCTTATTTCCACATACACTCCCACACACCATCTTCATTCTGCACATGACCTTCTGCTCTCCACAGATCTTATCACATCCTCCCACTCCCGCCTACAGGACTTCTCCCACTCATTCCTACAGGACTTCTCCCACACCCACCTACAGAACTTCTCCCAGTCCCACCTACAGGACTTCTCCCATACCCACCTACAGAACTTCTCCCACTCCCACCTACAGGACTGTACCCGAGCTCTGGAATTCCCTCCCTCGCCCCATCAGACTCTCCCCCAGCCTTCAAATCTTCAGGCGCTCCCTGAAAACTCACCTCTTCAGGGAAGCCTATCAACTGCCTCCATAAACATCATCACTAAGAACCACCCCTTGCCTGGACCACTGCACTCACCAGCACTTCTCTCTCCCACCCACTGACCAGCAGCTCATGTGGCAGGAGGCACTTTACACCCAATAGCACTTACTCCTTCTGTGTCCAACCTACCTTCCTCTAGACTGTAAGGTCTCACCAGCAGGGGGCCCTCTGATCCTTCTGTTCTTCATGTATGATTTGATATTTAATATCTCTGTATCTCTATTCCATATTGTACAGAGCTGCAGATTAAGTTGGCGCTATATAAATAAAGAACAATAATACTAAATAGACTAATCTCAACCAAAAGGGCAGTCCAGTTCCAAACAGAGAGACAAAACGTGGTGCTTCTGAGAGGTGACTAGCCGTAGAACAGGCCATTGTGCTGTTCAGCCTCAGAAGCCTCTCACATTTTGTATGTATGTTTTGAAAACTCTTAGGGTCTCTCCCTAAGAGTAATCCAGAAGTGGACCCCGGCTCTCAGTGCCTAGGCAATCCAGCTGCACTAATGAGGCTCAACAAGGCTTGAAATGTAGGCCTTGCAGAGGGGACTTGCCCATCATTTTGGAACTGGACCACCCTTTTGGGTGGGATTAGTCTAATAAGTACATGGAAATTTCACCTCTGTAATGGCACTAGAGAGCTACAACGTGATACTTCTGAGAGGTGACCAGCCACAGGGCACTTGTTTGTTCATCCTCAGAAACCACTCACAATGTGTATGTATAGGATTTCCAAGAGCTCCGAGGCAAAGAGCAGGAGAGGCTCCCGTCGATAGCTAGAGGATGTGGGACTGTCAGTGGAATTGTTCTTGAGGATTGGGTGTTAATATGGCATGTTTGAAGTAGGAAACGTAGAGGCAAAGGAGGAGTTAAACATCTGTAATAGTATAGGGATTAGTGTGGGGGAGAGGGATGAGATGAGGGGAGAGGGGAGCGGATCGAGTGTAGTGGAGGGAGGAGGAGGATAGCAGGTTAGTCAATTCCTCTTCTGTGACTAGTAATAAAGAGCCCAGAGTGGCAGGAGAGGAACGAGGGAGAATAGAACGGTACTTACAGGGGCGGGTGGGATATTTTCCGAGATGGGGTCTACCTTGGCTTTCAAGATGTTAGTAAACTTGTTCAGTTGTACAGAGATTGGGAGGGAGGCATTTGGAGTGCAGAGAAGGGAGTCAAAGTTAGAGAAAAGGCGGTGGGGGTTGGATTTATAAGTGTCAATTCGTTGTGAAAATTATTGCTTTGTAGCCAGGGACAGAGCAGAGTTAACCCTTTGAGTGTCAGTGTGCTAAGAAACACATTGCTTTACAAAGCATTGCGTACCCCTCTGGAACTCAAAGACTTATAGTGAGAAAGGAGGAATCTGTAGTGGAGAAAATCTGCCAGAGATCCTGACTTTCACCAGTGTTGTTCAGCCGAACGGGAACAGGAGCGGAGGAAGCTGGTGTTTGTATTAAGAAACAGTAGACTCAGTAAGAATGCTTTCAAAAATAGACATGGTATTACTTTATTTTTATCAATTAACAAAATAATAGTAAGTGAACAGAAGAAAAATCTAAAAATCAATATTTGGTGACCACCCTTTGCCTTTAGAACATCATCAGTTCCTCTAGATACACTTGCACACAGGTTAAGGAACTCAGCAGGGAGATTGTTCTAAACATCTTGAAGAACTAATCACGGTTCTTCTGTGCATTTAGGCCCCTCAGTTGCTTCTCTCTCTTCATGTAATCCCAGACAGACTCAGTGATGTTGCGATCAGGGCTCTGTGGGGGCCAGACCATCACTTCCACGACTCCTTGTTCTTCTTTATGCTGAAGATAGTTCTTAATTTCTTTGGATGTATGTTTGGGGGTCATTGCATGCTGCAGAATAAATTTGGGGCCAATCAGAGGCATCCCTGGTGGTATTGCATGATGGATAAATATCTGCCTGTACTTCTCAGAATTGAAGATACTATTACATCTGACAAAATCCCCAACTCTGCAGAAATGCAGTCCCAAACTTGCAAGGAACCTCCACCATGCTTCACTGTTGCCTGCAGACACTCATTCTTGTACTGCTCTCCAACCTTCGGCTAACAAACTGCCTTTTGCTACAGTCAAATATTTCATATTTTGACTCATGAGTCCAGATCATCTGCTAGCCTAGAGGAGAATTTTCCACATACATACTAGACTAATCCCACCCATAAGGGCGGTCCAGTTCCAAAATGATGGGCAAGTGCCCCCTGCATGGGAAACACCAGTTAACCCCAGACGTACGTGTCGGCCTTGTTTGGTGCAGCTGGCTTCCCTAAGTACGGAGAGCAAGGGGTCCACGTCTGCATTACCCCTTACCCTCAGGAAGAAACCCAAATAGTTTTTCGAAACCAATCCAAGAGATATAAATGGTTCTGAGCATGAACAGAAGCATGTTGCCTGTTCTACGGCTAGTCACCACTCAAAAGTATCACGTTTTAGCTTTCTAGTGTCCATAATTTTGGAACTGAACCAACCTTTTGGGTGGGATTAGTCTAATATGTAGGAGGAAATTTCTCCTCTTTATGGCAAAGAGAGCTAAAACATGATGCTCCTGAAAGGTGATTGGCTGTAGAACAGGCAACATTGCTTTTGTTCTCTGTCAGAGAAATGGAGCAGTGGGCAACCTCCAGCAATAGATCCTCCACTTTGTCTTTCCAAGCTCATGCATTTGCCGCTTGCGCATGCAGCAGCACTTATGGATCAGCTGGACAAGCTTCTGGATTCCCTTTGAAGGTGGATTTTGCAGCTTCTGATGCACTTTAACAAGACATATGGTTTTCATTTCTCCCGCCAGTATGGGTATGTCTGAAAACAGATACAGAGCGCCAAGGTAAGGGAAATGCTCTACAGAGGTGACTTCCGGAAAGTCTCTAGCTAAAAAAGATGTTTATACGTGCCTATTTCCTTCCTTCCAATGAGCGCAGGTGAGACAACCCTAAAACCCAAACATATATGGATAAAAGAAGGGAGAAAACAACGGGGTGCTCCTTGGTGCGTATCAATTATAATAGTTTCTTGGACTGTCACCAGAAGTACACCCAAATGGAAATGTACTCACAGTTTTTATAGTGTTGGAGAACGACTTATATCCAATCCAACCGTCAGCGCCACTGGAGTTAAAACCTCAGAAAACAGTATTCACCAATCGGTCTGCTCGTTCAACTAGACTCGCTCTCCCAAGCGGTATCACAATTCGGAAAAAAGACAACAAGGGGCGCCAGTGGTGTGATATTGTTACGATGCATAATCTAGAATGGTAACAAGAGTCTATATACTCACATTTAATTGTTGCCAGTCACTTGATATCAAGGGTACCGGCTCATGTACTTACAGAGAAAATCACCTGTCTCCTTTCGGGTACGGGCCATATTGGTTGAAGACAGACAGGGGGAGGCTTGAAACTTCAACTTTTGTATAATTTAATAATAATTGAAAATTAAAATACACAGGTATTTCAAAGCTTACACGTTTCACGGTTAGAAACGCCGCTTTATCAAAGCTAGATGATAACCTGATATGTTCACTAAAAATACACACAAAAGAAGCCACCACCCGCACAAACCTACCTTTCTAAACTTTCAATTAAATCCACCAATAGGTTGATTACACAGTCATTCAAACGATCAAAGTGTGCATCATTGTGTCCACCGATAGGTTGATTTACACCGTCATTCAAACGATCAAAGTGTGCATCTTTGTGGTACACCGATAGGTTGATTACACCGTCATTCAAACGATCAAAGTGTGCATCATTGTGTCCACCGATAGGTTGATTACACCGTCATTCAAACGTTCAAAGTGTGCATCTTTGTGTCCACCGATAGGTTGATTACACCGTCATTCAAACGATCAAGTGTGCATCATTGTGTCCACCGATAGGTTGAGCAGTGTCACTCAAACTATCTAGGCCCTGTGACAAGGGGTTCACGTCTGGATTCCCCTCATTACTCTTAGGGTGACCAATCCCAAGAGAAATTTGTATATGTAGAAACAAAAAGTCAGAGATGCTCAACTAGGCTCATGTGCTAGCAAATACATGCAAGAAGCTCACTGGGACTGTGTCCTCGCACCCAGGGTGCAATCTCTTTTTGCTCACCAATGCCATACACAGAGATGAAATCCTCTAAAAACATATCATACTGGTCCTATCAAATGACAGTCCAGCCATGAAATACCAGACAAGTCCTCCCTGAAAAAGGAAACCCAGGCCCGGATTTCTGAATAGGCAGACAAGGCACGTGCCTAGGGTGCCACGATTTTCAGGGGCGCCTTGCAATGCCATTGTCACGCCCACAAATCTGGGTGCCTCACAACTGCATGCCCATTTGTCGTTAAAATTTTTTCTTGTGAGCGTGCGCCTAGGATATGTCCTCAACTCGAGGGCGCAGGCGCTGTTACCTTGTTCTGGCTCAGTAGTGTATGCCGCCGGGGCCGCCCCACGTGACCCACTGCTGCGTCTGATGTTACAAGATGTCCCGAGGTGGCCAATGAGAACAGAGGTAGAGGCTCTCTGTTGTCATTGGTCACCGCTCTCTGTTCTCATTGGCCACCTCTGGACGTCTTGTGACATCACGAAGCTGCCCGCAAGGAGGTGTTGGAGCAGCTCTGAACTAAATAAATGCTCCCATAAGCGCCCTACACCCCACATTTGAAGCCTGTCAGCTGATTTGAAGAGGGAGCGGTTTGTTGCAGCTCAGAGGCGGGTTTCCAGCGCTCCAGTGGCAGTTGTAGTTTGGCTCAGTGGCGGGTTTCCAGCGCTCCAGTGGCAGTTGTAGTTTGGCTCAGAGGCGGGTTTCCAGCGCTACAGTAACAGCTGTGGAACTTGTGGACTTGTGGTTCGGCTCAGAGGCGCATCGGGGTACCAGGGTTACATTGGCAGTTGTGGACTACAATTGTGGTTTGGCTCAGAGGCGCTACAGACAGCAGGCTGGCCAGTTGTTTTGGACAAGTGGCAGTGGTATACATTAGCCAGGTATGTGTGTTGCCCACAATTATATTTATTTCTTAGGCAGATGTACTGTACTGTTGGTTGCTACAGCACACATTTCAAATTATCTGTGTTATTTCTGGTGTTCCAAGCTTGTATTTATTACTTCACTTACAAAAGGTGCTGGGGACACAGGGAACTACCATCCCAACACAATCCTTACTTTCACTAAGTCCCCACCTGGCGACTAGCTGCTTAGTAGCTCTAGTCGCCAGAATAATTACCTCATTAATTGATTTCTCCTCATCTTGCCATTGTGACGTCCGTGCGCCTGCACTGTCAGTCCCAGCCGGAGCCAAATGGCTCCTAGCAACACCTCCTATGGGACTGACAGCGCAGGCGTGCGGACGTCACAATGGCAAGATATCCGCGCTCCGTCCTGTCGCCCATGGAAGAGGAGAAATCAATTAAATGAGGTAATTATTCTGGGGACTAGCGCTACTAAGCAGCTAGTCCCCAGATTGGGACTTAGTGAAAGTAAGGATTGTGTGGGTTGGTAGTTCCCCTTTAAGTGTATATATAACTTCACTTTTATTAAAACATGATAAGGTAATCCAACGTTTTAACTTTAATTCACTATCATACTTTTTTCCTCTAACTCTGGAAATTGTCACAGTACTGTGAAGAATAAAATAAATTTAAAAATGGTTGTGGTCAATGGAGGGGTGGGGCCAAATGAGATGCATGGTTAAGGGTGGGGCAAAGGCGGGGCTAGGGGCGCCAGGCATTGTTCGTGCCTAGGGGCGCTTGAGATGTAAATCCGGCCCTGAGGAAACCGGTTAACCCCAGACTACATGGAGGCCTTCTTTAGCCTCATTGGTGAGGTACAGCTCCTCCATCTAGGCACTGTGAGCAAGAGGTCAACGTCTGGATTCCCCTCATTACTTTTAGGGTGACCAAGCCCAAGAGCAATTTGCATATGTAGAAAAAAAATTCAAAGATGCTCAACTAGGCTCATGAGCTAACAAATACATGCAAAAAGCTAACTAGGACCGTGTCCTCACGCCCAAGGTGCAATCTCTCATCTCACCAGTTCCATACACAGAGAGAAAGTCCTCTGAAGAATATCATACCAATCCTGCCAAAAGACAGTGCAGACAAGTCCTCTCTGAAAAAAAGCGAAACAACTAACCCCAGACATACATTTTGGCTTTCTTTGTCCTCATGGGTGAGGTGCAGCTGATCCTTCTCGGCACTGTGAGCAAGGGATCCATGTCTGGATTCCCCTCATTACTCTCAGAGTGATCAAGCCCAAGAGCAATTTGCATATGTAGTAAGTCAGAGATGCTCAACTAGGCTCACGAGCTGTCAAATACATGCAAGAAGCTCACTGAGACTGTGTCCTTATGCACAAGGTGCAATCTCTTATAGCTCACCAGTATCATACACAGAGAGGAAATCCTCTGAAGCATATCATACTGGTCCGGCCAAAAGACAGCCCAGTCATGAAATGCCAGACAAGTCCTCTCTGAAAAAGAGAAACAACTAACCCCAGACATACATTTCGGCCATCTTGGGCCTCGTCGGTGAGGTGCAACTGATCTCTCTATGTACTGTGAGCAAGGGAACCATGTTTGAATTCCCCTAATTTCTCTTATGGTGACAAAGCCCAAGACCAATTTCCATAGGTAGAAAGAAAAGTCAGAGATGCTCAACTAGGCTCATGAGCTAGCAAATACATGCAAGAAGCTCACTGGGACTGTGTCCTCGCGCCAAACATGCAATCTCTTTTAGCTCACCAGTGCCATACACAGAAAGGAAATCCTTTGAAGCATATCACACTGGTCTTGCCAAAAGACAGTCCAGCCGCGAAATACCAGACAAATCCTCCCTGCAAATGGGAACTAGCTAACCCCAGACGTACATTTCGGCCTTCTTGGTCTCGTCGGTGAGGTGCAGCTGACCCCTATAGGCACTGTGAGCAAGGGAACCACGTCCGAATTCCCCTAATTTCTCTTAGGTTGACCAAGACCAAGAGCAATTTGCCTATGTAGAAAGAAAAGTCAGAGATGCTCATCTAGGCTCATGAGCTAGCAAATACATGCAAGAATCTCTCTGCAACTGTGTCCTCGCGTCCAGGGTGCAATCTCTTATAGCTCACCAGTGCCATACACAGAGAGAAAATCCTCTGAAGCATATCACACTGGTCCTGCCAAAAGACAATCCAGCCACGAAATGCCAGACAATTCCTCTTTGAAAAAATGAAACAACTAATGCCAGATGTAAGTTTCGGCCTTCTTTGGGTGTTCTCGGTGAGGTGCAGTTGATCCCTCCAGGCACTGTGAGCACGGGGTCCACATCTGGATTCCCCTCATTATTCTTAGAGTGATCAAGCCCAAGAACAGTTTGCATATGTAGAAAGAAAAGTTAGAGATGCTCAACTAGACTCATAAGCTACCAAATACATGGAAGAAGATCACTGGGACTGTGTCCTTGTGCCAAAGGTGCAATCTCTTTTAGCTCACCAGTGCCATACACAGAGAGAAAATCCTCTGAAGCATATCACACTGGTCCTGCCAAAAGACAATCCAGCCACGAAATGCCAGACAATTCCTCTTTGAAAAAAGGGGAGCACAGCTAACCCCAGAAAAACAGCTAACCCCAGAACTACATTCCGGTGTTGGTTTGTGTTGTTGTTGTTTTTTTTTTTTTTTTTTTTTGTTTTTTGTTTTTTGTTTTTTGTTTTTTTTTTTTTTTTGGGGCCTCATCAGTGAGGTGCAGCTGATGCCTCTAGGCACTGTGAGCAAGGAGTCCACGTCTGGATTCCCCTCATTTCTCTCTGGGTGACCAAGCCCAAGGCCAATTCGCATATGTAGAAAGAAAAGTCAGAGATACTCAACTAGGCTCATGAGCTAGCAAATACATGCAAGAAGCTCACTGGGACTATGTCCTCGCGCCCAGAGTGCAATCTCTTTTATCTCACCAGTGCCATACACAGAGAAAAAAATCCACTGAAGCACATCATACTGGTCCTGCCAAAAGACAATACAGCCTCAAAATGCCAGATAAGTCCTCTTCTTTTTTTTGGGGGGGGGGAGAGAAGAGGAAAAAAACAAAAAAAACAAAAAAAAAAACAAAAAAAAAAACAAAAAAAAAAAGAAAAAAAACCAGCTAATCCCAGATGTACGTTTCAGCCTCCTTGGACCTCGTCGGTGAGATGCAGCTGATGCCTCTAGGCACTGTTAGCAAGGGGTCCACGTCTGGATTCCCCTCATTAGTCTTAAGGTGACCAAACCCAAAAGCAATTTGAATATGGAGAAAGAAAAGTCTATGATGCTTACCTAGGCTCATGAGCTAACAAATACATGCAAGAAGCTCACTGGGACTGGGACATCTCACCAGAGCCATACACAGAGGAAAAAATCCTTTGTAGCATATCATACTGGTCCTGCCAAAAGACAGTCCACCCATGAAATGCCAGACAAGCCCTCTCTGAGAAAAGGGAAACAGCTAACCCCAGACATACATTTCAACCTTCTAGGGCCTCATCTGTGAGGTGCTGCTGATCCCTTTAAGCACTGGTGAGCAAGGAGTTCACATCTAGATTCCCCTCATTTCTCTTAGGGTGACCATGCCCAAGAGCAATTTGCATATGTAGAAAGAAATGTCAGAGATGCTCAACTAGGCTCATAAGCTAGAAAATACATGCAAAAAGCTCAATGGGACTGTGTCCTCACAGCCAGGGTGCCATCTCTTTTAGCTCACCAGTGCCATACACAGTGAGAAAATACTCTGAAGCACATCATACTGGTCCTGCCAAAAGACAGCCCAGCCACAAAACACCAGACACGTCCTCACTGAAAAAGGAAAACAGCTAACCACAGAAATACATTTCAGTCTCCTTGGACATCGTCAGTGAGGTGCAGCTGATCTCTCAAGGCACTGTGAGCAAGGGGTCCACATCGAATTCCCCTCATTACTCTTAGGGTGACCAATACCAAGTGAAATTTGCATATGTAGAAAGAAAAGGCAGAGATGCTCAACTAGGCTGATGAGCTAGCAAATATATGCAAGAAGATCACTGGGACTGTGTCCTCATACACGGGGTGCAATCTCTTTTATCTCACCAGTGCCATACACAGAGAGAAAATCCTCTGAAGCAAATCATACTGGTCCTGCCAAAAGACAGCCCAGCCATAAAATGCCAGACAAGTCCTTGTCGGTGAGGTGCATCTGATCCCTCTAGGCACTGTGAGCAAGGGAACCATGTCTGAATTCCCCTAATTTCTCTTAGGGTGACCAAGCACAAGAGCATTCGACATATGTAGAAAGAAAAGTAAGAGATGCTCATAAGCTAACAAATACATGCAGGAAGCTCACTAGGATTGTGTCTTCATGCCCAGGGTACAATCTCTTTTAGCTCACCAGTGCCATACACAGAGAGGAAATCCTCTGAAGTACATCATTCTGGTCCCACCAATAGACAATCCAGCCACAAAATACCTCTCTGAAAAAGGGAAACCGCTAACCCCAGACATACATTTTGGCCTTCTTGGGCTTTGTCGACGAGGTGCAGCTGATCCCTCTAGGCAATGTGAACAAGGTGTGTATGTCTGGATTCCCCTCATTACTCTTAGGGTGACCAAGCCCAAGAGCAATTTGCATATGTAGAAAGAAAAATCAGAGATGCTCAAATAGGCTCATGAGCTAGCAAATACATGGAAGAAGATCACTGGGACTTTGTCCTCACACCCAGGGTCAACCTCTTTTAGCTCACCAGTGCCAAACACAGAGAGAAAATCCTCTGAAGCATATAATACTGGTCCTGCCAAAATAGCCCAGCCACAAAACGCCAGACAAGTCCTCTATGAAAAAAGGGGAACAGCTAACCACAGATGAACATTTCAGCCTTCTTGGGCCTCGTCAGTGAGGTGCAGGTGATCCCTCTAGGCACTGTGAACAAGGGGTGCACGTCTGGATTTCCCTCATTACTCTTAGGGTGACCAAGCCCAAGAGCAATTTACATATGTAGAAAGAATAGTCAGAGATGTTCCACTAGGCTCATGAGCTAGCACATACATGCAAGAAGATCACTGGGACTTTGTTCTCACGCCCGGGGTGCAATCTCTTTTAGCTCACCAGTGGCATAAACAGAGAGGAAATCCTCTGAAGCATATCATACTGGTCCTGCCAAAAGACAATCCAGCCACAAAATATCTCTCTGAAAAATGGAAACAGCTAACCCCAGACGTACATTTTGGCCTTCTTAGGCCTCGTCGACGAGGTGCAGCTGATCCCTCTAGGCAATGTGAACAAGGTGTGTATGTCTGGATTCCCCTCATTACTCTTAAGGTGATCAAGCCCAAGAGCAATTTGCATACGTAGAAAGAAAAATCAGAGATGCTCAAATAGGCTCATGAGCTAGCAAATACATGCAAGAACCTTACTAGGACTGTGTCCTCACTCCCAAGGTGCCATCTCTTTTATCTCGCCAGAGACAGAAAAGAAAATAAAACCTCAGAAGCATAACATACTGGTCCTGCCAAAAGACACACGCACGAAATGCCAGACTAGTCCTATATGAAAATGGGAATCGGCTAATCCCAGACGTACATTTTGGGCTTCTTCTGCCTCATCCCTGAGTTGTATCTGATCCCTCTAGGCGCTGTGAGCAATGGGTCCACGTCTGGATTCCCCTCATTACTCTTAGGGTGACCAAGCCAAACAGCAATTTGCATATGTAGAAAGAAAGGTCAGAGACACTCAGCTAGGCTCATGAGCTAGCAAATACATGCAAGAAGCTCACTGGGACTTTGTACTCACTCACAGTGTGAAATCTCTTTTAGCTCACCAGCACCATACACAGAGAGAGAGGAAGAAAAAAAAAAAAAAAAAAAAAAAAAAAAATAAAAAAATAAAAAAATAAAAAAATAAAAAAAAAAATTCTCTGAAGCATATCATTCTGGTACTGCCAAAAGACAATACACGCACGAAATGCCAGACAAGTCCTCTCTGAAAAAAGGGGAACAACTAACCCCAGACGTATGTTTCGGCTTTCTTGGGACTCATCAGTGAGGTGCGGCTGATCCCTCTAGGTGCTGTGAGCAATGGGTCCACGTCTGGATTCCCCTCATTACTCTTAGGGTGACCAAACCAAAGAGCAATTTGCATATGTTGAAAGAAAAGTCAGAGATGCTCAACTAGGCTCATAAGCTAGCAAATACATGCAAGAAGCTCACTGGGACTGAGTCCTCGCGCCCAGGGTGCAATCTCTTTAATCTCAGCAGTGCAATACACAGAGAGAAAATCCTCTGAAGCATATCACACTGGTCCTGCCAAAAGACAACCCACCTACAAAATTCCAGACAATTCCTCTCTGAAAGAAAAAAAAATGAAACAACTAACTCCAGATATAAGTTTCAGATTTCTCAGGACTCGTCAGTAAGGTGCAGCTGATCCTTCTAGGCACTGTGAGCAAGGGAACCACGTCTGGATTCCCCTCATTACTCTTAGGGTGACGAAGCTCAAGAGCAATTTGCATATGTAGATAGAAAAGTCAGAGATGCTCAACTAGACTGATAAGCTACCAAATACATGGAAGATGCTCACTGGGACTGTGTCCTCGTGCCCAGGGTGCAATCTCTTTTAGCTCACCTGTGCCATACACAGAGAGGAAATCCACTGAAACATATCATATTGGTCCTGCCAAAAGACAGCCCCACCACAAAACGCCAAATAAGTCCTCTCTGAAAAAAGGGGAACAGTTAACCCCAAAAGTACATTTAGGCCTTCTTATATCTCGTCACCGAGGTGCAGTTGATCCCTCTAGACATTGTGAACAAGCGGTCCACGTCTGAATTCCCCTCATTTCTCTTAGGGTGACCAAGCCCAAGGCCAAGGCCAATTTGCATATGATGAAAGAAAAGTCAGAGATGCTCAACTAGGCTAATGAGCTAGCAAATACATGCAAGAAGCTCACTGGGACTGTGTCCTCACACCCAGGGTGCAATCTCTTTTAGCTCACCAGTGCCAAACAAAGAAGAAATCCTCTGAAGCATATCATACTGGTCCTGACAGAAGACAGTCCAGCCATAAAATGCCAGACAAGTCCTCTCTGAAAAAGTGAAGCCACTAGCTTCAGACGTACGTTTCAGCCTTCTTGGGCCTTATGGATAAGGTGCAGTTGATCCCTCTAGTCACTGTGAGCAAGGGGTCCACGTCTGGATTCCCTTCATTTCTCTTAGGGTGACCAAGCCCAAGAGCAATTCGCATATGTAGAAAGAAAATTCAGAGATGCTCAACTAGGCTCATGAGCTAGCAAATACATGCAAGAAGCTCACGGGGACTGTGTCGTCGCACCCAGAGTGCAATCTATTTTAGCTCACCAGATCCATACACAGAGAGAAAATACTCTGAACCATATCATCCTGGCTCTGCTAAAAACAGTCCAGCCACAAAATACCAGACAAGTTCCCACTTGAAAAGAAAACAGCTAACCACAGAAGAACATTTCAGCCTTCTTGAACCTTATCAGTGAGGTGCAGCTCAACCCTCTAGGGACTGTGAGCAAAGGGTCCACATCTGAATTCCCCTCATTACTATTAAGGTGACCAATACCAAGTGCAATTTGCATATGTAGAAAGAAAACTAGACTCATTAGCTAACAAATACATGCAAGAAGCTCACTGGGACTGTGTCCTCGTGCCCAGGGTGCAATCACTTATAGCTCACCAGACATACATAGAGAGAAAATACTCTGAAGCATATCATACTGGTCCTACAAAAACACAGTCCAGCCACTAAATGCCACACAAGTCCTCTCTGAAAAAGTGAAACAGCTAACACCAGACGTACATTTCAGCCTTCTTGGGCCTTGTCAGTGAGGTGCAGCAGATCCCTCTAAGCACTCAGAGCAAAGGGTCAACGTCAGAATTCCCCTCATTGCTCTTAGGGTGACCAAGCCCAAGAGCAATTTGCATATGTAGAAAGAAAAGTCAGAGATGCTCAACTAAGATCATGAGCTAACAAATACATGCAAGAAGCTCAGTGGGACTTTGTCCTCAAGCCCAGGATGCAATCTTTTTTAAGCTCACCAGAGCCATACACAGAGAAAAAATCTTCTGAAGCATATCATACTGATCCTGCCAAAACACAGTCCAGCCACAAAATGCCAGACAAGACCTCTATGAAAAAAGGGGAACATCTAACCACAGATGACCATTTCAGCCTTCTTGAGCCACGTCAGCGAGGTGCAGCTGATCCATCTAGGTACTGTAAACAAGGGGTGCACGTCTGGATTCCCATCATTACTCTTAGGGTGACCAACCCAAAGAGCAATTTGCATATGCAGAAAGAAAAATCAGAGATACTCAAATAGGCTCATGAGCTGTCAAATACATGCAAGAAGCTCACTGGGACTGGGTCCTTATCCACAAGGTGCAATCTCTTATAGCTCACCAGTATCATACACAGAGAGGAAATCCTTTGAAGCCTAACATACTGCTCTCGTCAAAAGACAGTCCACCCACAAAATGCCAGACAAGTCCTCTCTGAAAAATGGAAACAACCCCAGACATACATTTCAGACTTCTTGGGTCTCAACGATGAGGTACAGCCGATCTCTTTACCCACTGTGAGCAAGAGGCCCATGTCTGAATTCTCCTCATTTCACTTAGGGTGACCAAGCCCAGGAACAACTTGCATATGTAGAAAGAAAAATCAGAGATGCTCAAATAGGATCATGAGCTAGCAAATACATGGAAGATGCTCACTGGGACTGTGTCCTCACGTCCAGAGTGCCATCTCTTTTAGCTCACCAGTGCTATACACAGAAAGGAAATCCTCTGAAGAATATCATACTGGTCCTGCCAAAAGACAATCCAGCCACAAAAAGTCAGAAAAGTCCTCTCTGAAAAAGGAAAACAAGGTGACTCCAGATGTACATTTCGGCCTTCTTGGACCTTGTCAGTGAGGTGCGGCTGATATCTCTAGACACTGAGCAAGTGAACCACATCTGAATTCCCCTCATTTCTCTTAGGGTGACCAAGCCAAAGAGCAATTTGCATATGTAGAAAGAAAAGTCAGAGTAATCTAGGTTCATGAGCTAGCAAATACATGCAAGCAGCTCAATGGAACTGGGTCCTTATCCATAAGGTGCAATCTCTTATAGCTCACCAGTGTCATACACAGAAAGGAAATCCTTTGAAGCCTATTATACTGGTCTTGGCAAAAGACAATCCAGCCATAAAATGCCAAAAAAGTCCTCTCTGAAAAAGGGAAACCGCTAGCCCCAGACATACATTTCAGCCTTCTTGAGCCTCATCTGTGAGTTGCAGTTGATCCCTCTATGTACTGTGAGCAAGGGAACCATGTCTGCATTCCCCTCATTACTCTTAGGGTGACCAAGTCCAAAAGAAATTTGCATATGTAGAAAGAAAAGTCAGAGATACTCAACTAGGCTCATGATCTAGCAAATATATGCAAGAAGCTCACTGGGACTGTGTCCTCACACACGGGGTGCAATTTTTTTTATCTCACCAGTGCCATACACAGAGAGAAAATCCTCTGAAGCAAATCATACTGGTCCTGCCAAAAGACAGTCCAGCCATAAAATGCCAGACAAGTCCTTGTCGGTGAGGTACATCTGATCCCTCTAGGCACTGTGAGCAAGGGAACCATGTCTGAATTCCCATAATTTCTCTTAGGGTGACCAAGCACAAGAGCATTCGACATATGTAGAAAGAAAAGTAAGAGATACTCCTAAGCTAACAAATACATGCAAGAAGCTCACTAGGATTGTGTTCTCACGCACAAGGCGCAATCTATTTTAGCTCAACAGTGCTATACACAGAGAAGAAATCCTCTGAAGTAGATCATTATGGTCCCACCAATAGACAATCCAGCCACAAAATACCTCTCTGAAAAAGGAAAACAGCCAACCCCAGACGTACATTTCAGCCTTCTTGGGCCTCATCAACAAAGTGCAGCTGATCCCGCTAGGCACTGTGAACAAGGTGTGTATGTCTGGATTCCCCTCAGTACTTTTAGGGTGACCAAGCCCAAGAGCAATTTGCATACGTAGAAAGAAAAATCAGAGATGCTCAAATAGGCTCATGAGCTAGCGAATACATGCAAGAAGCTCACTGGGACTGTGTCCTCGCACCCAGGGTACAATTTCTTTTATCTCACCAGTGCCATAGCCAGAGCGAAAATCCCCTGAAGCATATCATACAGGTACTGCCAAAAGACAGCCCAGCCACAAAATGCCAGACAAGTCCTCTCTGAAAAAAGGGGAACAACTAACCCCAGACGTACTTTTTTTTTTTTTTTGAAAAAATAATTTTTATTTTGGCATGGAAAATACAATACAACATTTCTTTGTACAGTAATGCTTTCCAATATAGAGTGCATT
The DNA here is from genome assembly GCA_037306005.1 of Rhinophrynus dorsalis. Taxonomy (NCBI): domain Eukaryota; kingdom Metazoa; phylum Chordata; class Amphibia; order Anura; family Rhinophrynidae; genus Rhinophrynus; species Rhinophrynus dorsalis. Next base: position 190,667,000 of record CM074727.1, on the reverse strand, counting down.
CATACATTTAAAACAATAACATTTTTAATGCCTGCAACGCAGTGCACTTTGACAGCGCACAGGTACATCACTTTATTGTATCATCACTTTATTGTATCATCACTTTATTGAACTCAACATTTTATTTTACTGTATTAAAGTCTCTGTGGGCATTCGCCTGGGGGATTGGATGTGTGTGCGGGGGGGTGGGATATGGGGCATGGGTCAGGGGGCCAAGGGGAGGTGACAGTGATATTGAGCCATTGGAGGGGATGCTAGTCCTCCTCTTCCGGGCTGTCCAAGATGTTATAGTCTCTTAGCAGACTGTGGATCAGTCTGCGACAGTCCTGTGTTGTCACCTGTTCTCTCCTCAGCACCAGACGATTCCTTGCAAACCACAGAGCGTCTTTGACACAGCACATGATGCACCAGGCTTCCTGGATAGCACCATACGAGTGTGTCCCTGGAAATAGTCCATACAGTACCGAGTGGTACAACAAGTGTCTCCTTGGAACAGCGTCTTTGAGTTCATTTTCCAGGTCATCCAACAGAGCTTGGGCAAAGGGGCACTGCCAGAAAACATGCAGGGCAGTTTCTTCTGCCATGCATCCTCTAGGGCAATGTCTATACCTGCATAGGTTCCTTGCATGCATGAATGATCTGAGAGACAGACCCCCCCTGAATGGCCATCCATGCAGTGTCCTTGTGTCTGTTGGTGAGTCTCCCTGATGACACGTTCTGCCATACCATCTTGGAAGTGGCAGCTGGGAGTCCTGAAATTGTCTCTATAATGTCTTTTGCTCTGATGAGCTTATATATGACCTTTGGGGTCCACAGTTCTGGTTTAACACTCTCCAGTTGGTTCTCCCTCACAAATCTACCAACATCCTGGTAGAACCAGGGGGTAGTCCAGTTGTAAGGGATGGAGCTGTCCCACGTCTCCCAACCAAGTGCCCTCCAAATAGGAAGCAGGAAGAAACGGGACATGGCATTACCGGCAGATCCCTGGTCGCTCTCTCTTAAAGTCCTCCGCACACAGTTGCACACAAAGAAGGCCCGCAACATGGTGAGGATGTCTGGCACCCCCTTTTCTCCTTTGTGGGGCTCCTTGTACACAACTGCACGCTTCACTCTGTCCATTTTGGAGCCCCAGATGAAGTGAAAAACTGCCCTTGTGATGGCTCTGCAAATTGTTGCCAAGGGTGGCCAAGCTTGGGCCAAATACTGCAGAACTGGAAGGATCTCATTCTGCAGCACCAGTATTTTTCCCTCTATGGTGAGGTCCCTGAGGCTCCATAGTCCAAATTTCTGTCTCACTTTTGCTAGTCTTTCATCCCAACACTTCAGGGCCGCACCTTTTCCACCGAACCAGACTCCCAGGATTTTGATGAGGCCTGTCCTGATGGGGAAAGGGAAGGAGTCAGAAGACAGGCGCCACTCCCCGAAGAGCATGGTCTCTGACTTCCCGCAGTTGACCTTTGCACCTGAAGCTTTTCCAAAGTCCTCACATGTCTGGACGAGCTCTTTCACTGATTGCTGGTCAGCGCAGAAGATGGTTACATCGTCCATGTACAGTGAGCACTTTGCCTCTTGTCTGCCGTGTATTGGTGCAGTGATCCCCCTGATCTCTGGATTCCGTCTGATGCATTCAGCGAAGAGTTCTATACAACAGACAAAAAGGAGAGGTGAGAGAGGGCAACCTTGTCTGACACCAGAAAGCACTGGAAAGGGGTCAGTCTTCCAGCTGTTCACCAGCACCGTACTGAAAATGTCAAGGTACATTAGGTTAACATATGAACAGAACATTTCTCCCAGCCCAAATCTGCGCAGTGCCCTGCCCATAAATTCATGAGAGACACGGTCAAAGGCCTTCTCCTGATCAAGGCTGACCAGGGCTGCCTTTATACGTCAGTCTCTGATATAGTAGACCGTGTCTCTGATTAGGGCAAGATTATCTGCTATTCTGCGACCGGGAATGCCGCAGGTTTGGTCTGGGTGAACAATCTGACCAATGACTCTCTTTAGCCTGTTGGCTAGTACCTTGGCAAGGATCTTGTAGTCCACATTCTGGAGAGACATGGGTCGCCAATTTTTAAGGTCGCCTCTCTCTCCCTTCTGTTTATACAAGATCGTGATCATCCCCTCCCTTAGCGTCGGAGGCATTCTGCCCTCCGCCACCATCTCCTCGTATAGTTCAAGCAGGACTTGACTGCAGACGTACGTTTCGGCTTTCTTGGGACTCATCAGTGAGGTGCAGCTGATCCCAGTAAGTGCTGTGAGCAATGGGTCCACGTCTGGATTCCCCTCATTACTCTTAGGGTGACGAAGCCCAACAGCAATTTGCATATGTAGAAAGAAAAGTGAGAGATGCTCAACTAGGCTAATGAGCTAGAAAATACATGCAAGAAGCTCACTGGGACTTTGTCCTCACTCACAGTGTGAAATCTCTTTTAGCTCACCAGTGTCATACACAGACAAGAAATCCTCTGAAGCATATCATTCTGGTACTGCCAAAAGACAATACACGCACGAAATGCAAGACAAGTCCTCTCTGACAAAAGGGGAACAACTAACCCCAGACGTATGTTTCGTCTTTCTTGGGACTCATCGTTGAGGTGCAGCTGATCCCTCTAGACACTGTGAGCAAGGGGTCCACGTCTGAATTCCCCTCATTTCTCTTACGGTGACCAAGACCAAGGCCAATTTGCATATGTTGAAAGAAAAGTGAGAGATGCTCAACTAGGCTAATGAGCTATCAAATATATGCAAGAAGCTCACTGGGACTGTGTCCTCACACCCAGAGAGCAATCCCTTTTAGCTCACCAGTGCCATACACAAAGAAGAAATCCTCTGAAGTATATCATACTGGCCCTGACAGAAGACAGTCCAGCCATAAAATGCCAGACAAGTCCTCTCTGAAAAAGTGAAACCACTAGCTTCAGACGTACGTTTCAGCCTTCTTGGGCCTTATGGGTAAGGTGCAGTTGATCCCTCTAGTCACTGTGAGCAAGGGGTCCACATCTGGATTCCCTTCATTTCTCTTAGGGTGACCAAGCCCAAGAGCAATTCGCATATGTAGAAAGAAAATTCAGAGATGCTCAACTAGGCTCATGAGCTAGCAAATACATGCAAGAAGCTCACGGGGACTGTGTCGTCATACCCAGAGTGCAATCTATTTTAGCTCACCAGATCCATACACAGAGAGAAAATACTCTGAAGCATATCATCCTGGCCCTGCTAAAAACAGTCCAGCCACAAAATACCAGACAAGTTCCCACTTGAAAAGAAAACAGCTAGCCACAGAAGAACATTTCAGCCTTCTTGGACCTTATCAGTGAGGTGCAGCTCGACCCTCTAGGGACTGTGAGCAAAGGGTCCATGTCTGAATTCCCCTCATTACTATTAAGGTGACCAATACCAAGTGCAATTTGCATATGTAGAAAGAAAAGTCAAAGATGCTCAACTAGACTCATTAGCTAACAAATATATACAAGAAGATCACTGGGACTGTGTCCTCGTGCCCAGGGTGCAAACTCTTATAGCTCACCAGAGACATACATAGAGAGAAAATCCTCTGAAGCATATCATACTGATCCTGCCAAAACACAGCCCAGCCACAAAACGCCAGACAAGTCCTCTATGAAAAAAGGGAACATCTAACCACAGATGACCATTTCAGCCTTCTTGAGCCACGTCAGCGAGGTGCAGCTGATCCATCTAGGCACTGTAAACAAGGGGTGCACGTCTGAATTCCCATCATTACTCTTAGGGTGACCAACCCAAAGAGCAATTTGCATATGCAGAAAGAAAAATCAGAGATACTCAAATAGGATCATGAGCTATCAAATACATGCAAGAAGTTCACTGGGACTGGGTCCTTATCCACAAGGTGCAATCTCTTATAGCTCACCAGTATCATACACAGAGAGGAAATCCTTTGAAGCCTAACATACTGCTCTCGTCAAAAGACAGTCCACCCACAAAATGCCAGACAAGTCCTCTCTTAAAAAGGAAAACAACCCCAGACATACATTTCATACTTCTTGGGTCTCAACGGTGAGGTACAGCTGATCTTTTACCCACTGTGAGCAAGAGGCCCATGTCTGAATTCTACTCATTTCTCTTAGGGTGACCAAGCCCAGGAACAACTTGCATATGTAGAAAGAAAAGTCAGAGATGCTCAACTAGACTCATATGCTAGCAAATACATGGAAGATGCTCACTGAGACAGTGTCCTTGTACCAAGGGTGGAATCTCTTTTAGCTCACCAATGCCATACACAGAGAGAAAATCCTCTGAAGCATATCATACTGGTCCTGCCACAAAATGGCAGACAATGTCTCTCTGAAATATGGAAACAGCTAACCCTAGACGTACAGTTCAGACTTCTTGGGCCTCAACGGTGAGGTGCATCTGATCCCTCCAGGCACTGTGAGCAAGGGGTCCACTTCTGAATTCCCCTCATTACTCTTAGGGTGACCAAGCCCAAGATCAATTTACATATGTAGAAAGAAAAGTCAGAGATACTAAAATAGGCTCATGAGCTAGCAAATACATGCAAGAAGCTCACTAGGATTGTGTCTTCACTCCCAGAGTGCAATCTCTTTTAGCTCACCAGCGCCATACACAGAAAGGAAATCCTCTGAAGCATATCATACTGGTACTGCCAAAAGACAGCCCAGCCACAAAAAGCCAGACATGTTCTCGCTGAAAAAAGGAGAACAGATAGCCCAAGACTTCCATTTCAGTCTTCTTGGACCTAGTCAGTGAGGTGCAGCTGATTACACTAGACACTGTGAGCAAGGGAACCATGTCTGAATTCCCCTCATTTCTCTTAGGGTGACCAAGGCCAAGAGCAATTTGCATATGTAGAAGGAAAGGTCAGTGGTGCTCAATTATGCTCATGAGCTAACAAATACATGCAAGAAGCTCACTAGGATTGTGTCCTCACTCCCAGGGTGCAATCTCTTATAGCTCACCAGTGCCATACACAGAGAGGAAATCTTCTGAAGTAGATCATACTGGTCCTGCCAAAAGACAATCCAGCCACAAAATACCTCTCTGAAAAAGGGAAACAGCTAACCCCAGGCGTACATTTCGGCCTTCTTGCACCTCGTCGACAAGGTGCAACTGATCCCTCTAGGCAATGTGAACAAGGTGTGTATGTCTGGATTCCCCTCATTACTCTTAGGGTGACCAAGCCCAAGAGCAATTTGCATATGTAGAAAGAAAAATCAGAGATGCTCAAATAGGTTCATGAGCTAGCAAATACATGCAACAACCTCACTAGGACTGTGACAGAGACAGAGACAGAGACGAAATCCTCTGAAGCATATCATTCTGGTACTGCCAAAAGACACACGCACTAAATGCCAGACAAGTCCTCTACAAAAATTGGAATCAGCTAACCCTAGACATACATTTGGTGCTTCTTCTGCCTCGTCCACAGATTGTAGCTGATCCCTCTAGGTACTGTGAGCAAGGGAACCACGTCTGAGTTCCCCTCATTTCTCTTAGGGTGACCAAGCCCAAGAGAAATTTGCATATGTTGAAAGAAAAGTCAGAGATGCTCAACTAGGCTCATGAGCTAGCAAATACATGCAAGAAGCTCAACAGGATTGTGTCCTAGCGCCCAGGGTGCAATTTCTTTTAGCTCACCAGAGCCAGAGCGAAAATCCCCTGAAGCATATCATACAGGTACTGCCAAAAGACAGCCCAGCCACAAAATGCCAGACAAGTCCTCCCTGAAAACAGGGGAACAACTAACCCCAGACGTACGTTTTTTTTTTTGTAATAATCTTTATCTTGACATGGAAAATACAATACAACATTTTTTTGTCCAGTAATGCTTTCCAATACAGAGTGCATTCATACATTTAATACAATAACATTCTTAATACGCAGTGCACTTTGGCAGCACACAGGTACATCTGACCTTTATTGTATCATCACTTTATTGAAGTCAACACTTTATTTCACTGTATTAAAGTCTCTGTGGGCATTCGCCTGGGGGATTGTGTGTGTGTGTGTGTGGGGGGGGGGGGGGGGCAAGGGGAGGTGACAGTGATATTGGGCCATTGGAGGGGATGCAAGTCCTCCTCCTCAGGGCTGTCCAAGATGTTATAGTGTCTTAGAAGACTGTGGATCAGTCTGTGACAGTCCTGTGTTGTCACCTGTTCTCCCCTCAGCACCAGACGATTCCTTGCAAACCACAGAGCGTCTTTGACACAGCACATGATGCGCCAGGCTTCCTGGATAGCACCATACGAGTGTGTCCCTGGAAATAGTCCATACAGTACCGAGTGGAACGACAAGTGTCTCTTTGGAACAGAGTCTTTGAGTTCATTTTCCAGGTCATCCAACAGAGCTTGGGCAAAGGGGCACTGCCAAAAAACATGCAGGGCAGTTTCTTCTGCCACGCATCCTCTAGGGCAGTGTCTATACCTGCATAGGTTCCTTGCATGCATGAATGATCTGAGAGACAGAACCCCCTGAATGGTCATCCATGCAGTGTCTGTGTCTGTTGGTGAGTCTCCCTGATGACACGTTCTGCCATACCATCTTGGAAGTGGCAGCTGGGAGTCCTGAAATTGTCTCTATAATGTCTTTTGCTCTGATGAGCTTATATATGACCTTTGGGGTCCACAGTTCTGGTTTAACACCCTCCAGTTGGTTCTCCCTCACAAATCTACCAACATCCTGGTAGAACCAGGGGGTCGTCCAGTTGTAAGGGATGGAGCTGTCCCACCTCTCCCAACCAAGTCCCCTCCAAAGAGAAAGCAGGAAGAAACGGGACATGGCATTACCGGCAGATCCCTGGTCGCTCTCTCTTAAAGTCCTCCGCACACAGTTGCACACAAAGAAGGCCCGCAACATGGTGGGGATGTCTGGCACCCCCTTTCCTCCTTTGTGGGGCTCCTTGTACACAACTGCACGCTTCACTCTGTCCATTTTGGAGCCCCAGATGAAGTGAAAAACTGCCCTTGTGATGGCTCTGCAAATTGTTGCCAAGGGTGGCCAAGCTTGGGCCATATACTGCAGAACTGGAAGGATCTCATTCTGCAGTACCAGTATTTTTCCCTCTATGGTGAGGTCCCTGAGGCTCCATAGTCCAAATTTCTGTCTCACTTTTGCTAGTCTTTCATCCCAACACTTCAGGGCCGCACCTTTTCCACCGAACCAGACTCCCAGGATTTTGATGAGGCCTGTCCTGATGGGGAAAGGGAAGGGGTCAGAAGACAGGCGCCACTCCCCGAAGAGCATGGTCTCTGACTTCCCGCAGTTGACCTTTGCACCCGAAGCTTTTCCAAAGTCCTCACATGTCTGGACGAGCTCTTTCACTGATTGCTGGTCAGCGCAGAAGACGGTTACATCGTCCATGTACAGCGAGCACTTTGCATCTTGTCTGCCACGTATTGGTGCAGTGATCCCCCTGATCTCTGGATTCCGTCTGATGCATTCAGCGAAGAGCTCTATACAACAGACAAAAAGGAGAGGTGAGAGAGGGCAACCTTGTCTGACCCCAGAAAGTACTGGAAAGGGGTCAGTCTTCCAGCCGTTCACCAGCACCGTACTGAAAATGTCAAGGTACATTAGGTTAACATATGAACAGAACATTTCTCCCAGCCCAAATCTGCGCAGTGCCCTGCCCATAAATTCATGAGAGACACGGTCAAAGGCCTTTTCCTGATCAAGGCTGACCAGGGCTGCCTTTATACGGCGGTCTCTGATATAGTGGACCGCATCTCTGATTAGGGCAAGGTTATCTGCTATTCTGCGACCGGGAATGCCGCAGGTTTGGTCTGGGTGAACAATCTGACCAATGACCCTCTTTAGCCTGTTGGCTAGTACCTTGGCAAGGATCTTGTAATCCACATTCAGGAGAGAGATGGGCCGCCAATTTTTAAGGTCGCATCTCTCTCCCTTCTGTTTATACAAGATCGTGATCATCCCCTCCCTTAGCCTCAGAGGCATTCTGCCCTCCGCCACCATCTCCTCATATACTCCAAGCAGGGCTTGACCCCAGATGTACGTTTTTTTTTTTTGTTTTGTTTTTTTTTTTGTTTTTTTTTTAACCCTTCAGTCAATTGTAAGTCAACAGGATATAAACTTTTCCCAAGGCCATCAAAAAGTCTTCATCCTACCTGGGATTTTCACCCAAGCTGACCACAAAAACATCATCATGGTAAATATTATTCATATATTTGCTAATTTTTTTTTTTTTTTTTTTTTTTTTTTTTTTTTTTAAAATTCACCCTTCCCCCCAAAAAGCAAATATTTATACAAGCATATTCCACATTGAAAAATTCCACCATTTTTTGGCGACAACTTCTCCCACAGATTTTGTATCTCGCAAATAATAAATATACATAAGACTCAAAGCATATTTAAAACAATCCGCAATGCTCAGAACCTCATTTCTAACTAACAAAATATTTCTCATTTTCCATATAGCTTCTTTTATACAATTTATCACTAACCAACACCATACATATTTGTTTTTATCTTTACAATCAATACGGCCATATAAAACCGTCTCAAAATTTAAGGATTGCATGGATCCAAACCATTTAAGCATTGGCCCAACCCGTTCCCACATTTGTCTTGAAAAAGTACAATTCCAAAAAACATGTAGTGCTGTTTCATCCTCCCCGCATCTGTACCTTGGACATTTAGCACTACGTATTAAACCCCTCCTGTGCTGAAATGCACGTGTAGGCAAACACTCTTTAACAATACTCCACGCCAGATCTTTTTGAGTGTTACTCAGAGCACTACAGGCTATATTCGTCCAAACACTTATAGAGATGTTGCTATTAAAATTATATACATTTTGAACAATTTCTTGTTTTTTGAGTTCTTGATATATTTTTCTATGATCTATTAAAGTTTCTACCCCCATCGTTTTTAAATTAAATTCTCTAATTATTTTCTCCAACACTACATATTGCCATGGAGGAGGAAACGAATATGGTCTACTTAAAGAAATGCCCACCCACTTATATCTATGAAAAATATAACCAGTAGCATATCTAACAAAATCACCTAACACACATACTTTTTTACTGAAAACTCTCTTAATATAAAAAGCAAAATATTTCAAACTCAAAAACATCCTTATATCAGGAAAATTTTTCCCCCCATTTCTCTGTAGTTTACATATATCACTACGTTTGACCCTTTCCATCTTGGATCCCCAAAAAAATAAAAAACAAGTTCTGATAATTCTTTTTAACCAAAGCTCTGGTGGAAAAAAGACCATTGCAACATATAATACAATAGGCAAGATTACTTGTCTGATAACTAGAATTTTCCCTTCCATTGTTAACTTTCTAAAATTCCAAAACAATAATTTTTTTTTAACTCGTTCCAATGTAGCTTGCCATATCTGGTCGCTCTTTAAATTTTTCGTAAAAATAATACCCAGAATTTTAATACTATCCTCACGTAAACACACATCTATCTCAAATTTACTCTCCCATCTACCATACAACATACACTCAGATTTCCCTAAGTTAACTTTAAAGCCACTTGCACTACAAAAACACTGTATTAACCTAAAGGCCCTTTTAATCGAAACAGGATCTGTACATAACAAGGATATATCATCCATGTACCCTAAAACTTTAACTTCCTGGCCCTTAGCTCCAGGAACTTGTACCCCTTTTATCCCTTTGTCTTTTCCTATTTTTAATAATAAGGGTTCAATGGCACAGATGAACAATAAAGGAGACAGAGGACATCCTTGTTTAACCCCTGAACAAATATCTACTCCTTCTGTGAAAAAAACATTAATTGAAACTACACTCTTACATCCTGCATACATCATTTTAACTTGTTTTCTCACTTTTTCTGGGAACCCTAATTTTTCTAAAACCTGAAATAAAAAATTATGAGACACCCTATCAAAAGCTTTTTCAAAGTCAATTGACATAAGGGCAACATCCTGTCCCCTATTTACTACATCACAAATCAGATCTCGAATCAGCACAAGATTTTGAGTTACACTTCTCTCTGGGATCCCACAAACTTGATTCATATTTATCACAGATGCAATTACTTTTTTCAGTCTACTTGCTATCACTTTAGCAAAGATTTTGTAATCCATGTTCAGAAGAGTAATTGGTCTCCAATTTTTTATATCTTTCTTATCGCCTTTTTTAAACAAAAGATTCACCACTCCCTCCTTCCAGGAACTTGGTGATCGAAAATTTTCAAAACCTTCTTCCAACAAATCAAAAAAATCCTCTTTAATATAAGACCAAAAAGTCACATAAAATTCTACTGGTAAACCATCAGTACCTGGAGTTTTTCCTTTTTTAAAACTATTGATAACCTCCTGTATTTCTATTTGATTCAGCTTTGTTATCAATTTCTCCTGATCTTCCAAAGTAAATGATGTTACTTTACTTAAAAAATAATTTCCTAAAGAACAATCTATCTCCTTTAATGAAAAAAGTGCAGAATAAAACTCATGTGTTTTTTTTTAAGATTCCTTCCAAATCCTTCTCACCCTCTAGCGTATCTAGAATGTTCGTACCTTGATTTAATTTCTTGAAAAAAAATCTTGAACATTTTTCATCTTCCTCTAAACAAGTTACTCTACTGTTGAAAATAATTTGCTTTCCTTTCTTCTCTATATACATTTTAATCTTTTCTTTAACTCTGCCAATTTCTTCTTCCACATCTATATCTATAGACTTAAAATCATATAAAGTTTGCAGACATCTCTGCAATTTCTTATACTCATCTCTCTGTTTTTTTGCTTGAAGTTTACCAATACGGATAAAAAACCCTTTTGCTTTCCCTTTCATATAGTCCCACCACTCACAAAGATTCATTCCCAATCTACATTCTCTCCATTTTTTGTATAACTGTATAAATTCCATTCTTACTTCCTCATCCTCAAGTAAGGAAACATTCAGTTTCCAATAGGTTTTTTTTTCTTCTTCACACCAGGAATCTCACATACACATTCAATCATTTTGTGGTCAGAAAAAATACTAAAATGTGTTTTAAAGTCAGACACCCGTATCCCCTTAGAAAAAAACAAAAAGTCTATTCAAGATTTAACTAAACTATTGCTCCAAGTATAACCATCATTCGTACTCCCTGTCACACGCCATGCATCCTGTAAATTATTATCAGCAATCATGTTCCTAAGAAGGCTCGCAGATCCATCTTTCCTAGAACTACTTCCCCCCAACCTGCTCTCATCAGGAAAGACACAGTTAAAATCTCCACCTATAATTAAAGGAACAGAACCCAGAAGAAACAAACTTAATATTTCAAAAAATTCTCTCCTTTGTCCCTTATATGGAGGTGCATATACATTTACAAATTTCAAAAACAACCCTTTAAGGTTAACAGAAACAATCAGTAATCGCCCTGGTATTATTTCTTCAATCCTATCTACCCGAAAATCTTTATTCCCAAATAAGATGGCTACTCCCACACTTTTGTTCTCATTTCCTCCTGACCAGACTGAAGGGCCCTTATTCCAATTTTCTAAATATTTTTTGTAATCTGTCTCCATTGGTATACCACATTCTTGTAAGAAAACAACATCAAATATTTCTTTTTGAAAAAAATCACACAGAGCCGCCCTTTTAAAAGGGTTTTTGATGCTCCGTGCATTTAAACTACAAACTCTCAACATTTAGTTCATTCCTTTCCTGGTCTCGATATACGTAGGTCCTCACTAAGTGGGGAAAACCCTGATTCTACATCTTATTGTACATCAGCCGAAATCGTTGGCAATATAATATTCCCAGGAAGGTCAGTATCTGGTATAACCTCTGACCCGTCCCCGGAAAGGATTGTCAATAAATCGTTGGGTCCAGATGGGAATAAACCATATTCTTCTTGTAATTCAAGTCCTTTTACGTAAAAAGGATTTGGAGCTAGTGCCTCCAAAGTTTGTTCGGAGCCTTTAGGCCTGGGTGTAGAGTCTTTTTCCACCCCACTCTTTTTTTTCTTTTTGTGACAAACCTTTTTAAAAGCTGGTTGTAGAGGGGTATCTGAAATAACTTCACCCCTTTCATTTTCTCCTTCCATGTCACTGTCCTCTCCACTCTGTTTTTCCAGGTTTCTTTTAGAAACAGGGATCACATTCTCTTCTGCCACGTCTTCAAGGATATCTCCTGCCTCCTCCACAGTCTGTGAGATTAATGGAACTCTAGCAGTCTCCAGTTCCTCAGGTCTTAAAATCCATGGAGGACCACTTTCAGGGTTTGGATTCCTCATGTAACCCGTTCTTTCCAACGTGACTTCCATAGGAGGGAAGTTTGCAAGGTCTTCCAATGTCACTTGCTGCCTTTCAGCTACTTCCTTTCCTTGTCCCCATGGACGTCTTCTTTCTCTATGTGGACACTCTTTAAATTGATGGTCTAGACTCCCACATAAGTTGCAAGACTTTTTCTGGCAATGCCCTGGATCATGACCCGATTGGCCACAAAATCGACATACTGCGTTCTCTACACAGCTTTCCGCCGTATGTCCATATTCCCGGCAATTCTTACAATAAGGAGGCATACCCCTATAAAACAGAAAGCCTTTGTCTCTTCCCAACGAAAACATTGGAGGGGGTCTTTTCAATCCTCCATATCTGGTTACGTCCGAGTGGAAATTCACCACATATTTTCGCTTACCGGTCCACATTTTATATTCGTCGTAAATTCGTCCCACAAAACGAACTGTCTTACAATACTGGGATAGAAAAGTAAACACGTCCTTGTCCACTACCCGTGGATTGTACATGTGTACTGTTAGAACTGTCTCTTCATTTGCGAAGAGTAGAAGAACATTTACTCCCTTAAATCTTCCGATATCCTTACAATTCCGATACCTTTCATAGATCTGGCTACAAATAAACAGAGACGTGAAGGTAACGTCATATATTCCACGTCTCAGAAAATCCTGGAAACATAAAACCGTATCCAGGCTCACATGTAATACGTCCTTCAGCAGGACTTCCACAATGTATTTTTTTGCCTTCGATTGGCGATATTCTTCCTCCACCACAAAACATAAAGTATTCTGTAGTCTAACATCAGTAGATTCGAAGTCTCCTCCTGTCGTATGCTGTGCCATTATGCCACTAAAGCAGCAAGAAGCTGAAGATCCGAAGACCGATGCTCCAAGGCCAAGAGTACGGCGATAAGGCACTAAGACTACAACTCACTTCCTCCGTACAGGTCCACCCCCAATAGCAGCAAGAGGCTTTACTCCCCGAAAGGAGGATGCCCCAAGGCCGAGGATGAACGTTCCATCGGAACCTTCCGGCTTTGACCCCTAAAGATCTCAGCCAAAAGGCCTCATCAGTGAGGTGCAGCTGATCCCTCTAGGCGCTGTGAGCAATGGGTCCATGTCTGGATTCCCTTCATTTCTCTTAGGGTGACCAAGCCCAAGAGCAATTCGCATATGTAGAAAGAAAATTCAGAGATGCTCAACTAGGCTCGTGAGCTAGCAAATACATGTAAGAAGCTCATGGGGACTGTGTCCTTGTGCCCAGGGTGCAATCTATTTTAGCTCACCAGATCCATACACAGAGAGAAAATACTCTGAAGCGTATCATTCTTGCCCTGCCAAAGACAGTGTAGCCACAAAATACCAGACAAGTTCCCCCTTAAAAAGAAACCAGCTAACCATAGAAGAACATTTCAGCCTTCTTGGACCTTATCAGTGAGGTGCAGCTCAACCCTCTAGGGACTGTGAGCAAAGGGTCCACGTCTGAATTCCCCTCATTACTATTATTAAGGTGACCAATACCAAGTGCAATTGGCATATGTAGAAAAAAAAGTCAAAGATGCTCAACTAGGCTCATTAGCTAGCAAATACATACAAGAAGCTCACTGGGACTGTGTCCTCGTGTCCAGGGTGCAATCTCTTATAGCTCACCAGAGACATACATAGAGAGAAAATACTCTGAAGCATATCATACTGGTCCTACAAAAACACAGTCCAGCCACTAAATGCCACACAAGTCATCTCTGAAAAAGTGAAACAGCTAACACCAGACGTACATTTCAGCCTTCTTGGGCCTTGTCAGTGAGGTGCAGCAGATCCCTCTAAGCACTCTGAGCAAAGGGTCCACGTCAGAATTCACCTCATTGCTCTTAGGGTGACCAAGCCCAAGAGCAATTTGCATATGTAGAAAGAAAAGTCAGAGATGCTCAACTAAGATCATGAGCTAACAAATACATGCAAGAAGCTCAGTGGGACTTTGTCCTCAAGCCCAGGATGCAATCATTTTTAAGATCACCAGAGCCATACACAGAGAGAAAATCCTCTGAAGTACATCATACTGATCCTGCCAAAACACAGCCAAGCCACAAAATGCCAGACAAGTCCTCTATGAAAAAAGGGGAACAGCTAACCACAGATGAACATTTCAGCCTTATTGCGCCTCGTCAGCGAGGTGCAGCTGATCCCTCTAGACACTGTAAACAAGGGGTGCATATCTGGATTCCCATCATTACTCTTATGTTGACCAACCCAAAGAGCAATTTCCATATGTAGAAAAAAAAGTCAGAGATACTCAAATAGGCTCATGAGCTGTCAAATACACGCAAGAAGCTCACTGGGACTGGGTCCTTATCCACAAGGTGCAATCTCTTATAGCCCATCAGTATCATACACAGAGAGGAAATTCTTTGAAACCTATCATACTGGCC